>JACYFF010030574.1:0-44411 GCA_017589665.1 Selenicereus undatus
TAGAGAGAGAGAGAGAGAGAGAGAGAGAGAGAGAGAGAGAGAGAGAGCACTATCTACTTACCCCAACATAATCCCAGTAATTGCATTATTCTCAGAAGACATCCTTTCAGTTGTTACACATAGGTTGTTCTCCATACATGATCATTCCCCTTACCTACTAGCATTCTCCAGAGGACTTTTAATTTCCCTTTTTCTCACTTCATTAACCTTTAATGATACACTATCTGAGACATAAACCAAGACCATCTTTTGTTTCCATTCATGTTGGCATTTGAATGAGTGGATCATTGCCACTTGTGGATGGGTCAATAAAGGGCATCTTCCTCAAACCTAATGGGTCAAAAATTGTCTTTTTCTTTTGGCTTTCTTGTTGTTTGGGTGCGATGCGCGTGAATTTTACACTCATTCTACCTAAATTTAGCTCAAATAATTGGTTAATTAGGTTATTTATTTGTGTTTTGTTGTTTTATAGGTAGTAAAGAAAATAGCACAAATGGCAGATAATTCGTACAAAGCATGCCAAAAATTAGGTAGGTTAGCCCGAAAAGCCTTTGAGGATAACCTAGGATAACTATGAAGCAAGGTCGGATAAACAAGCACAAGAATTCTGGGAGAAATAAGGAAGAAAAGCACTACAGAAATTTGGCATTGGCTACCAGCGCCAAGTGGCAAGGGTTGCCAGTGCCAAGGGAAAATGGCTTCTAGTGCTAGGAGGCAGGGGGTGCCTTTCTAAGTGGCACGGTCGTGGAAAATCCTATTTTTGCTCTATTTTGTGTGTACAATTCCAGAAACTTAGCATAGAATGCCCTTGCCTCGTGGCATGACCATGCCGCCCGCTGTTCTGCCCTACTTTTGTTGTTAGCTTCCAGAGGTTTGGCACGGCCTGCCCGTGCCACTTGGCCTGACCGTGTCGAACCTACTGCATTGGGATCTATTTAAGGCCCCAACCCTCTTTTGCATAATGATCTAATTTTTAGGTTTTAAGAATAGAGTTTAGTCTAGGGTTTAGGGGAGATTATTGTAGCCACATTTAAAAAGTAATGAAGTTTTGATGCAATGAGCTTTCTTTCTCTCTCTTTAATCTTTATTTTCATTCAAGTTCTTACTTGATTCGTAAGGATTGATACACATTTACACATGCACCAAGGCATACATATCATTACATATTGTGTGTGGGGTGAAAAATGAGAGTTGGAACGCTTCCTTTGACTTAGTTACCTCATGATTGTATATTCTATTTGTGTATAATTTGGTGATTTGGTCACTAAGATGATGCAATTGCTTGAGTTGTTACATGATTCTGCCATTAGTTGTATATATGTTCATGTTTTGAAAAAAATTAAAAAGATTTTCCTTTGTTTGTGTAAAGATTTGTTTTTTGTGGGTATTTCACTTGAAAACCTCACGCGACCTCACTCGTCTACTTGAAAAACCGAGGGCTTTAAAGGGCTTGTTGCATATGATAGATACACTGTGATTCCTACGAAAGTGAGTTAGGATTTTTTTTTTGTTATTTTCGATTTCTTTTTAGTTAGTTTAGTTCGTTTGCTGAAGGACAAGCAAAGTCTTGGCATGAAGGTATTTGTTCAAGCACGATGCGCGTGAATTTTATGCCTCATTCTATCTAGATTCTACTGAAATAATTGGTAAATTATGCTATTTATTTGTCTTTTGTTCTTTTGTAGGTAATACAGAAAATTGTGCAAATGGTAGATAATTCATACAAAGCATGCCAAAAGTTAGGCAGGTTAACTCGAAAAACCTTGGAGGATAATCCATGATAACTATGAAGCAAGGCCGGGTTAACAAACACAAAAATTGTGGGAGAAATAGGAAAGAAAAACACTGCACAAATTTGGCATAGGCTGCTAGTGCCAGGCGACAAGGGTTGCCAATGACAGGTGGCACAGGGTGCCCGTGCCAAATCCTGTTTTTACTCTATTTTCTGTGCAGAATTCCAGAAGCTTTGTACAGAGGGCTCGTGCCCCGTGGCACAACCATGCGGCCCGCTGTTATGTCATTCTTCTGTTGTTGGCTTCCACAGGTTTGGCACGACCGTGCTGAACCTGTTGTGTCGGGATCTATTTAAAGCCCCTGTCCTCCTTTGTGTAATGATCTAATTTTTAGGTTTTAAGAATAGATATTTGCCTAGGATTTAGGGGAGATTAGTATAGATTTATCGTCATCTTGTAGCCACATTTAAGGAGTAATGAAGTTTTGATGCAGTTAGCTTTCTCTCTCTCTTTAATCTCCATTTTCATTCAAGTTCTTACTTCGTTGGGTTTGATTTACTAGTTTGAAGCCCAAATTTACATGGTTTTGTTTGTTGATGGATTGAAATTATTTCCTCCCTTTCCTAATCATTCTTCTATTCTCTTATCAACTCTTAATCTCTCATTCTCTTTCCTTGAGAATGCAAATTTCAAGCTTTTTCTCTCTCCTCCATCTTGGGTTTGGAAAATCCAGTTTTGCAAGTTTGAGTTTTGGGTCCTCAATGGGTTAGCTTAGTAGTAGTTAAATTAGATTAATAAGAATAAGTGGAGAATCCACCTCCAGTTGTCACCCATTTGCTCCAACAATGGAGGCCAACCTCTATTGTTGGATTTTCAAGGTTTTGAGGTACTCCCATTCCTTTCTCTTCTTTTAGTTAATAAATTTCATGTTTTCTTAGTTAATTAGATGTTTTGCTGGTTATTATTAGTTGATATGATGTTTTTTGTGATTATGTGAATTATGCTTTGTTTTAGTTTAGTTTAATTAATCATATTTAAATTACAATTTGTGAGTAATTAGTTTTGTTAATTATACTTAGTCGACTAAAAATAACTAGTGACTTGATTTCCTCACCATCCTATAGGACGACAAATTTCTACCCTTACTGCCCCCACATAAACTACATCAACAAATTGGAATTGTTGTCGGGGACGGTGGTGCGAAATTAAGTCACTCCTTGTAAATATGCCCCCTTTTGGTTCATTTTGTGCTATTGTAGTCTCTTTTGTTGTTTCTTTGTTTTTTTCTCTTAAGTTATAGAGTAGTTGCTTATTGGATGACATTGAACAACACAAAAAAAAAAATTAGAAAATGTGAAAAATCCCAAAAAATTGAAAAAATTGAAATCCCAAAAAGTTGTGGCTCGATGAGTATCAATGATGGGCTTGCGAATTTTGAAGAAACAAATGCAATTAATGTTGAGCCCAAGTCCACTAAACTTAATGAGCCTATTCTTGAAAGAGTTAAACCCAACGCACCACACTCGTTGAGAGATCACTTCTATCCTCCTTGAGCTTCCCCACAATCATGGTTTGACCTCCCTCCTATCCTTAAGGATATGACATTTGAGCTTTATCCAAATTATGCTGGCATGCTTCCTACATTTATAGGCTTTGGAGATCCTTATTTGTTTATTCGTGAGTTTGAGGAGGTGTTTTTGGTGATTCACACGGCTACTGATACCAAACAATGTTATGATCATTCCCTTTGCTCTCCAAGATGATGCTAAGATGTGGTTGTATGGTCTTAAGGTTGGTTCTGGGATTCTTTTGTTGATATCTTCCTTAAGAGATACTTTCCCACTAGCAAGACCACTAGAATTAGGAATGAAATCCTTTCTTTTCTCCAACTTCAACATGAGCCATTTTTGGAAGCATATGAATAGGTTCAAGGAGTTACTCACTCAATGCCCTCACCATGGTTTAAAGAAATAGAATTTGTGCCAAATAGCTTATGAGGGTTTGGATGTGAGTACTAGGACAATGGTTGAATCCATGTCTGGGGGAGAGTTTCTTTGTAAGAATTCTAATGAGAGTTGGGACTTTCTTGAGGATTTAAGTGATAAGACATATTAGTGGAAGACAATTAGGGAATCCCCTAGTGTTACATCTAAGATTTTTGTGGATAATGAGGGCAAGCTACCTGATGACTTTGTTGCTTTGGAGGATACTGCACTTCATTTTGATCATCAACTTGAAGTTTCTCTTTTTCATTCTCCTCAACCGCATGATTACATTCCTCCCTCTTATTCTTATGATTTTCTCTTGAACTATGGTGTTAGCTCATACTCTCACCCTTTTAATCAAATGTCTTTTGAGGGCATGAGTGATCCATCATTGCATCCCCTAATGATCAACCCTCATCTTAAGACTAGGGATACTCTTGGAGGCGATATGGTTTTTGATGATGCACCTTTTCTTTTAGCCCCCTTGAGAAAGAATGATAAGAGTGAGAAACTAGTGGTTAAGGCTACTTATGAGTTTGAGCATGACACAATTGTGGTTTCCAAGGGTGTTTATGCTGAGGAGGATGGAGGAGACTCATTTGGAGGAGCCTTGTGTTGAGGAGTGTGTTGAGGTCATGCCTCATGATTTGGAACTTGTTGATCTAGTCTTTATTGAGTGTCCACCTAAGTTCATGCCCACTTCTATAGTCTTGCCCTCGTCAACACTATTTCACTCTTCTATGGATCCTTCATTGTACACCTCCCTAGAGTCTGAGACTTGCATGAGTTATGTCCCTATTTTAGACTGGACTCATGAGCTTGATGTGATCATAGGACTTGATGATTGGGTAAAAGATTTACGATTCATGCCTAGTTTGTGCATTCATGCTTCCTATAAGATTTCTAGGTCCTTATCCTCTACGTTAAGTGATGTTGGGCATGTGCGTAACTTCTATGATTGGACCCAGAGCATTGGTAAGCTCAAGAGAGCTCTCACTTCTATTCTGGTGATGTGCTTTCGTTGGAACATCCTCTTTGTTGCTAATGGTTTTAACTTTTTTGAGGATTGTTCAAGTCTATTTGATAAGTTGCTTCGGGCTTTGATGGGGATTGGTATACGTGGAAACATGATGATAAGATGGAGTGGATGATGCTCCATCCTCGACATCATCTGAGTGAGGCATAGTTTAGGTGTACTCAACACCTAACTTGGTATGATCGTTCCAACTTTTCTCTCTTCCCCTTTTTGTTTTCTTTCTTTCTCTTTGTGCATAGTTATGGACACCTAGGATTGTGGTTTTCTATGGGTGATCAATTTTGAGGTGAAATTTGGGATTTGTTGAGCCAAGATGGCTATGATCACCCCTGTTTGATTTGTGTATTTTGTTTTATGTGTGTTTGTTGGTAGTGCATTTTGTTTTGTGGATATTTGTTGGTGTTGTGTGGTTTTGTGCTTGCTAGTGGTGTCATAGGTTTGTATATACTTGTGAATTTATGTTTAATTTGTGGTTGGATTGCTTATGTACTTGCTTTTTAGCTCCTTAGTTCCCACAATGAGGTCATTGTGGAGTTTTGGTGTGGGGGTGAGGTGCCCATTTGTATATATTTTTTGAAAATTTTGAAAAAAATTTCTTTTTCTTTTGGGGTTTTTTGTGCTTTCTTTTGCGATTGTGATCCCATGTGTTAGGTTATTAAGTTATATGTAAATAGAGTTTGCATGATGAGATGTCTAGTTGAGGAAGTATATTCGATTTTTCATAATAACCCCACATCATATGTGTGGTTTTGTGCTAGCTTGCTCACTTTTTCTTCAATTCTTTGGGTCTTTTTGTCAAGTTGGCATGTGAACCTTTTGTTTGTCAAAGTTGCCTTTTAAGGTCTTGAAAAATGTGAAAAAATGAAAAAAAAAGTCTAAAAAGTGAATAAAAACCTGAGCACCAATGTTTATAGGCATTATCTTTATTTCATATATTTAATTGGCTTGAATATGTGCTATTTTACTTGATTACGTATCTGTTTGGGCAATGAAATAAGTACTTTGCATAATCTAACAAAACCACTTTTTAGGAAAGACCTGAATATTTGTACGTCAAATGGATTTTATTCACAGAAGAAAAAGAAGAAAAAATGAAAATGGAAAAAATGGGAAAAAGGAGCAAATAAGACAATTAGTCAAGGAAATGGGGATTGTGTCAATGTTAGCAACTTGAATCATAAGGACTTATACACATTTGCACATGCAACAAGGTATACATATCAATGCATATATTGTGTGGGGTGAAAAATGAGAGTCGGGATGTTTCCTTTGACTTAGTTATCTCCTAATTGTATATTCTATTTGTGTATAATTTGGTGATTTGGTTACTAGGGTAATGCAATTGCCTGAGTCATGTACATGATTTTTCCATTATTTGTATATATGCTCATATGTTTGAAAAAAACCAAAAAGATTTTCCTTTGTTTGTGAAAAGATTTGTTTTTTTGTGGGTATTTGACTTGAAAACCCTCACGAGACATCACTCATCCACTTGGAAAACCGAGGGGTTTGAAGTGCTTATGCATATGCTAAATGCAACTGTGATTCCAACAAAAGTGAGTTAGGATTTTTTTTTTGTTATTTTCCATTTCTTTTTAGTTAGTCTAGTTTGTTTTGCTCGAGGACGAGCAAAGTCTTGGTGTGGGGGTATTTGTTTAGACAGGATGCTTGTGAATTTTGCACCTCAGTCTACCTAGATTTAGCTCAAATAATTGGTAAATTAGGCTATTTATTTGTATTTTGTTGGTTTTGTAGGTAATAAAGAAAATTACGCAAATGGCAGATAATACATGCAAAGCATGCCAAAAGTTAGGCACGTTAACCTGAAAAACCTTGGACGATAACCCAAGATAAACTATGAAGCAAAGTCGGGTCAACAAGCACAAAAATTGTAGGAGGAAAAAGGAAGAAAAACACTGCAGAAATTTGGCATGGGCAGCCAGTGCCAGGTGGCACTGGTTGCCCATGCTAAATCCTATTTTTGCTCTATTTTGTTTGCAGAATTCCAGAAACTTGGCATGGGGTGCCCATGCCTCGTGGCACGACCATGCCACCCACTATTCTACCCTTCTTCTGTTGTTTGCAAGCTGTGCCACTTGGCACGACCATGCTGAACCTGCTGCGTCGGGATCTATTTAAAGCCCTAGCCCTCATTTGTGTAATGATGTAATTTTTAGGTTTTAAAAATAGAGTTTAGCCTAGGGTTTAGGGGAGATTAGTGTAGATTTATCATCATTTAGTAGCCACATTTAAAGAGTAATGAAGTTTTGATGCAATTAGGTTTCTTTGTCACTCTTTAATCTTCATTTTCATTCAAGTTCTTACTTTGTTGGGCTTGATTTACTAGTTTAACACCCAAATTTAGTTAGTTTTGTTTGTTGATGGATTGAAATTATTGCCTTCTTTTCCTACTCATCCTTCTATTCTTTCATCAGCTCTTAATCTCTCATTCTCTTTCTTCGAGAATGTAAATTTCAAACCTTTTCTCTCTCCTCCATCTTGGGCTTTGAAAATCTACTTTTACAAATTTGAGGTTTTGGCCCTCAATGGGTTAGCTTAGTAGTAGTTGAGTTAGATTAGTGAGAATGAGTAGAGAATCCATCTCCAATCATCACCCATTTGCTCTAACAATGGAAGCCAACCTCCATTGTTAGATTTTCAAGGTTTTGAAGTAATCCCATTCCTCTCTATTCTTTTAGTAAGTAAATTTCATGTTTTCTTAGTTAATTAGATGTTTTGCTGGCTATTGTTAGTTAATATGATGTTTTTTGTTGATTTTTTTAATTATGCTTTGTTTTAGTTTAGTTTAATTAATCATGTTTAAATTACAATTTGTGAGTAATTAGTTTTGTTAAATATACTTAGTGGGCCAAAATAACTAATAATTTGATTTCCACACAGTCACAGTGGATGAAAAATTTTATACCCTTATTGCCCCCCCTAAAACTACATCAACACTTGCACTCTACCTATTCTTGTCCACATTGCTCAATCCAAACATCATTTGAAATTCCATCCTGAACCTAACATACTATCTCACTCTCAATCTTTTCCAACTCATTAACAAATTCTTGATTTTGAGGATCAATAGTTGTTGCCAGGTGAATCTTAAATAACATTTTCAAAATGTTTCAATTGAATAGAAGCAGTAGCCCCCTTAAATAGGCCTTTGACATTGGCAGCATCAAATTCTAGAATGTAGTAACAAAATGTTTTTGCTTGATAATAGTTCTTCACCTTATAACATGGCAGTGAAGGTTTTGCTTTATCATAGTTCTTGACCTTTACACAACATGCTCCCAAGTTAAGGTTCAATGAAATAGCTAAATCCATCATCATTAAAGCTTCTTCCTCACGAGAAGGCCATCTAGCAACAAAGAATTAAATGGATTTTTTTTATAGAGACTAGAAGATTCTAGATAAACCCCTTTCCTAAACAATTTATTACCTTCCTTTTTGATCTTTAGCCTTAAATATATCTTTACAGGGATTGTCCTTTTTTATGCTACTGCCAAGAACATCCTTCTTGTTGGAAGATGAGTACGTACCTTAACAAAGCATAAGCAAATGGTCTTATTGCTTGGGAATCACCCACTGATTTGTTGAATCAAAACTGATACTGGCCACTAGAGTGACCATAATTGTCATGGCCCAAACCCGAACCCAAATGATAGGAGGCTAGCATAAGAGGAGGGGAGAGAGGCTCAGGGTTGCTGTTTAGTTTTCTATTACATCTTCAGAATTAGGTCCCTTAAAATAGTAGCACACGGCTTGTAACTAACAATGAGTAGTTAATTGGAATGATTAATAAATAATTAATAATTCCATAACCCCCCACTTAATGTGGGCTAGCAATGTGACCATGACACTAGTTCAATGGCTCCCCCTCGGTCACACAAACTATAAGTTAAACATCTCTTTGCCAACTAATCTCTTTACAACTCATACTAAGAATGGGTCATACGACAAAAAATGAACCAGTAGTGTTATATCAAGTCACCATCTAACTGATATAACACTTTAATAAAATAACAATGCCCCAAATCATTTAGATCATCACCAACAGCATACACTGTCCCTTTATGCCTATCGATATTTCTAATGATTATATACTAAATATAATCGTATAGGCTTGATATGGTGATGGAGAAATGATTTTTCATTAGAAAATTAAAAATAATTCATCTCAGTAAAATTGTTTTCCTAAAATGTTCCGCTAGGCCATATACATCTTAGCCCTTGGAAAACACATTAAGGTAGCAAAATCAAACTTTGACTTCATATCAAAATTCTAAGTCGAAGAGTATTGCCAATAAAGGTCATACAGTGACATTGAAAAGGAATTCACTTGTTACTCACCAAACATGCTAACATTTAGCATGCACAGTACGAAAGTGTGTCATGACATAACTACCTCTAAGCTGGCATGTCACTCTTCTATGCCATACACGTCATAAGTTTGACTTTTACCTAAAAAACCAACCTGAGCCACTAAATCAACATACTTAATGTTAATCTTGGCACTCAAGATTTCAATATAAAATCATTGTATTTCATATTCTACTTTCAGAAGTCTCATCTTACACTGACTAAGACAACTACCAGATTTTATAACTTATCATTCATACAACACAAGTATAATGATAATTCAATATTATACACACCTAGTGTTAATATTCTAAACTCTCATCCTACCCACTACTTAATTGCCAAGGCGATTAGCTGTGTGACAAGGCCAACCAAAACCTTGATGACATTTTAATATGCCTAAAGTGCAAAAATAAATAATGAGCATTTTACTCATTTACAAAAGAAACATGCCCATCACATAACAAGATAATTCCAAATACTAAACCTTATGAATTCCGAGGCTCCACATATGAGCTTTATGCATATAACTAGAAACATGTTTAGTCGAGGGAACACAATCACCTAGTTAGTGTATATATACCTAATGACAATCTTTTTTTGTCTCTATGGTAACAAGCAACATAATCTGCCTCCATAGTTGACATTGTTGTGTAGTTTTGCTTTTTACTGCACCATGACATGACTCTCCCACCTAGGGTGAAGACATATAATGAGGTTGACCTAGATTCACCCAGATCACCACCCCATTCAGTATTTGAGTATCCTCTTGACTTGAAGTCTCCTCCTTGATAGCAAAAGACTAAGTTAGTAGTACCATGATTGTAGCGCGTAATTCTCTTGACAGCTTTCCAATCAGCAAGTCCTGGTTACTTTCATAACGACTTACCAAACCAACTGCAAAGGAAATGTCAAACCGTGTACATAACATAACTTACATTGAGCTTCCTATGACACAAACATAAGAGACACGAACATGGCTTACATAATATATTATCTTTATTTCATCATCTATTTTAGGGTATTGATCAATGTTGAAGGTTGGACCCTTCTCAACTGGAGTATCTATGGGTTTGGAATTATACATCCAAAATTGTTTCAAGACCTCTTTGATGTATGCCTCTTGGGACGGTTTTGGATTATTTCCACTCCTAGGACATACTTAGCTTTACCTATGTCCTTTATCTCAAAGACATAGGACAACCACTTTTTTTAGTAGCTTCAATCATCTCCAAGTTGTTCCCAGCCAACACTACGTCATCAATATATAGGGAAAAAAACATAATCCCTCATGTTGATCTTTTGACACACACACACAATGTTCTTCTATAATTATAGATAAGCTGACCAAAATTATAACTTCATCGAATCTAAAGTATCAAGATCTAGAAGATTGCTTAAGATCATATATTGACCTGTTAAGACGACACACTTTGTTCTCTTGTCCCTTTGATACAAAGCCAACAGATTGGTCCATATAAATTTGTTCCTAAAGGTTACCATTGAGAAAAGCAGTCTTTATGTCTATTTGAAACAACTCGAGGTCCAAATGGTCAGTCAGGGCTAGGAGTGGGTGAACAGAGATAAATCTCATCACAAGAGAAAATGTCTCCTTGTAGTATATAGCTTAATTTGAGTGAAGCCTTTTTCCACTAGACGAGCCTTGAGCTTTATCAATCAAACCATCTCCAGATGTTTTATCTTGAAGACACACTCATTTTCAATAGACTTACATTGGGGCAGATTAATGAGTTCTCAAACCTTATTTCTTACCACTAAGTCCATCTCATCTCTCATGGCATCCATCCACTCTTTGTGATGAATCGATCGCCTCTTGATAAGAGATAGCTTTCTCAACTTCCAAGGGAGTGTATAGGAATATTTCTTGTTCGATTTAGAATATCGTCGAGGAATTCTTCATGCTCACTCCTTCGGATCTTAGGACGTTCATTATTTGTCTGTCTAGGTGTGGAATTCCTCTGCCTTTCTCTCCAAGGTGTGGGAGCCTAAGCATGTTGAGAATTACTCACACTATCCCTTAGAGGTGTGAATCCTGAATATGTGGACTAACTACACATTCAGCTGTTCAGGAACAAGAGACTGAGGACAAACCTCATTCTTAGGTTGACTCTCCCCAAGAATTAGGGATTGAGGACGAGCCTCATTCTGTTGAACATATAAGTCTCTTATGTTCCTTTTGAATAGGGGATGTGTGCCATCCTCAGTGACTTGGTTAGAATTCAAATCTTCCCTCTAACCGAAAGATGGTTAAATGTCTTGTTATAACTCAGACAGTTTGACATCCTTCTTTATTTCAGTAATAGATGGGAACTCATCCTCAAGAAAGTCGACATTATGGGTATCTATTTCATCAAAGAGATATTCACGATCTCAATTGGTTCGCAGAGTTCTAACATTTCATTCGAGTTGGGTCTCTACTACCACCATAAAGTGTGTGAGCACATCAAGTAGTTAATAGTAGTGAGATAATAGGTACATATACCTATATCATGAATAATATATAGCTTCATGATATACATACTTTAACATTCGTGGGCCCACAAATGTCTGGAGTGAATGAACTCCAAGGGATTCGATATCCTCGAAGCCTTACCAAAAGACTTCATAGTTGTTTACTAGCTAGACATAACTCCCATCTAGTTGAGTTGGTCTTAAAAGACCATCTTTTGCTAGTTTGTTAAGTCTATCCTGGCCCTTATTGTCAAGCAGAGCGTGCCTAAAAATAGAGTCGAAAAAGGTAGCAAAGATAGATGATGTTTTATTTCGTCCAATGCATCGAAAACACCTTTCAATGTTGCATGACCAAACAAATTACCATTGTACAAGAAGTCTAAAACATCTAGGCGAAAATCAAAAGATAAAACTAATCTCAGAAGCAAAAGATACAAGGGAACATCGCACCTTAGGTGCATAGAGGGCATCATGAAGAAGCAACATATTTCCTTCGCAGAATTTCAGATGATATTTCCAGATTTGAAGGACATCTTCTTTACTGTCGTTCCTTAATATGACAGTCTGTGAACTCACCGAGTAGCAATCAAAGTTCACAAAATGACTTGGTCCTGAATTATATGGTTGGTTGCTCCAGTGTCTACAATTCACTAGGGATCTTAGTTGGCAGCTAATGCTTGGGAGGACACATATTATTTAGGGGTAACGGCACAAGAAGGTAACTTAATTAGCTTCGGACAGTCTCGAGCATCAGGCTCTTATTTCCACAGTTCGTAGCACTTCGTACATGCTATTTTCTTCTCTCTATTATCCTTATCCTTTTCCCTTTAGGTAATACCACCCTCAGGTTTAGAGGATCAAGAGGAAATGAATCTAGTCAAACATGACGCGAAGATGATCCCACATGTGCTCAGCGATGGAACAGCTTTCATATTCCCCCACCATATTGTCATGCATGCTATACCATAGTATAGCATGTCAATCGATCCATTCTCGAGCCATTTTTGGTATGCCCTTATGCTCTCTCGATATTGCTCGCTAGTAGTACCATTTTTGCCTTTCACATCTTTGCCTATCTCAGGAGACCTAGAAGCTATCAAATGTTCTAACACTTCACGCTTGTTCAGAAGATACAAAATCTTTTGACACTATGTGTCATAGCTAGTGCAATCTTGCTTTTTATTTATAAGCAAATCACCAATCATATTTTAATTGTCATATGCAGAAGTATACATTTAAAAGATGGACAATGTGCATATTTTCAAATAATTAAATTATCAAAAACTCCATCACTCAAATCATATGATTGAAAATTTTGCCAAGCTCATAATCATCACATATAGACGCAAATTAGAAGTTTCTATAATTTCATTATCACATTTGTCCATAAAACAAAACTTATGGTGAGTATATTTGTTAAACTCATTACCATTTTTAGAAATATCATAAAGATATCCAACTTAGTATGTAAAACAAATTTACATGAAGTTATATTATAGAAAATGAATTTATACAATCTTGGTAACATATTATATATGTGTCATTCAAAACTCATTTTAATGACATAATATACAAAGTGTATAATAATATGAAACTATACGGTGAAACATTCACAAATATAAAACGAATTCATATAACATGTTACAAGTGACGTAAAAGCCCAAATAGAATAATATTATATAAAACACATTTATATAATTACATTTGATATTAAATATATTCACATGTCACTCGCAAATTATAAACACATTCATAGTTCTACGAAATTAAATTCTATGAAACGAATCCATAAAATGCTGCTTAATTACATCATAAAACACATTTATGTGATCAAATGAGAAGGAATTTATACTAATAAAGCCTTATCAACTTAGGCATGGGCAAATACACAACACAATTAGCAAATACACAACAGCTCATGCAATTTATATATATAAAACACATTTATAGAATATCACTAATTGATGATGGATATGAAACAAATTCATGTAACAAAATATTATATAAAACATATTTATACAATTTAATTTGTAAAATGAAACATATCCAAATATTAATTGCAAGTAATTATACAGAACACATCCAAATATTAATTGTAGGTAATTACATATATAAATAAAATGAAACGAATTCAAGTAGAACTTGTCAATCTAATTTAAAATATGAAACAAATTCAAATATTGCTAGTGAATTATTATATAAAATATATTCGTATAATATTGTTTCCTTATATTTACGACATGAATTCATGAAATATTGTTAAATTGCATACCATTCATGATAATATGAAAATGATTCATATTAAATAATTTGAACATAGAGCTTTATTCATGCCAACATAAACAATGATACTATACCCAGAAAACATATTTACACAATATAACTTGAAACATATTCATTTATAGCTTCTTATTCTAATATTTTACATGATTTTATGCAGAATACATTTGCAAAAATAATATGAAACAAGTTCATATTAAATAACTAAGCATGGGCATATACCAACATAACCTCATTCTCCCTTTTCTTGGCAGCTTAGTTGGACAGGGGAACACATCCATAAAAATAAAAAGAAGAAAGGGGAAGGAAGGACCATAGTTCAACCCCAAAAAGGAAAAACATATAATCACTCCTTCACCCTCTTCCAGACATCTCTCTCTCTCTGATCTTCTCTTTTTGGCCCCAAAAAAATGGAATCCTAGGATCCTTCTCTGGTTACCATCACTGAGCCATGTACTTTAACTGTACCCCTCACTTTTCAATGGTTCTACCTGAGCAACCATAATCGCTTTGTCGTTGCCTAAAGAACACCCAAATGATGAGACTGTCTCACCACTGCCCTCATCCGCCTAATTATGTGTGCCTAACCTCTATCTCTGGCCATCTTGAGTCACACTGTGATTACGACCGCATTGATCGACCAAACACCTGTCATAAGACGCAACCCACATACTTGAAAGCTAGCAAGGAGATGGCGTGTGAAGGTACACGCCTATCTTTTGGTGACCAATTGATGAATTGTGACTGGTATGGCATAGATAAGGTGCAAAGAGGGTTGTTGTGGCATAGACGAGGTGCAAAGAGGGCTGTTCGAGGAAGAATATGGTCGAATCGACCTTAGTCGGTGGCGGGTGAGTACACATGCCGCCCCTCCAAGCAGGCTTGATGGGTAAGTCTCGAGTCCTTGCCTTTTGCGACCCAGTTTTTATAAATGATATCTGGGTGTGAGTTGGGTTATGTAATAGCCCAACCCTAAATCATGTTTATTTATTTAATTACCTCATATTAATGATTTTCTCATATTTATTTATCGCATTTAATCATCCCGATGGGGAAAAATTCATTTGGGCCTTAGTTTGTAGTTCGATTTTTTTTTTTATCGTGACATTTTGGGTGAATTGATAGACGACCATGACAAAATGTTTCAAAAGATTAAATTATTGTTCATAACAACCCAAATATTTTATTCCGAGCCATGCAAAAAAAAATAGATTTTGAAGAGGTATTTTGCTCAATGGGCCCAAATCACGTAAGCCCAAACAAGGCCCAACAAATTATGCTTTGACTTGGCTAATTCCCTTTTTGAATATTCCTAAAACATAATTAGTAAAAGATACTTTATGGAGGATAAAACCTAGCCAAGTAAATTTTTTCAATCAATTCTAGCAAAGGAAACATAATCACTCACACATCTCTCTCTCCCTTCTCTCCCCCAGTCACGGCACCCCCCCTTTGCTTGCTACCACGACCAACCCCCCCCCCAACCGGAGTTGCTGCTACCACTAGTCTATCACCAACAATCTAGCCACCATTTCCTCTCAACCCCCACCCTCATCAACCACTTTTCTCACCCCTCATCTAAGCATCAAAGTGAGTAACCCTAACCTTATTTTTGTTGATTTGATTTGTGTGTTGGTTTTGATTGTTGTTTTGTTATTTTTGATTGTTGATCGTGTTGTTTTGATGGTAATAACAGTTATTTTGGTGTTTAAATTGTTGGTGAAACTTGAGAGTAAGTGGGATTTGAGATTGTTCATGATCATGCAAGCTCAAGACTAAGTGATGTTTATGAATTGTTTTGTATTTGTTTGGAAATTTTTGGCTTCATAAATGATTATGGTGGTGTTGTTCAGGTTTTGAATGAGTTAAAGGTGAGTCTAAGTTGGCTAAAATCTAGGGTTTTAATGATTATGCAAGGTTTAGCGTTCTTTTAATATCAAGCATGTTATTTGTGTATATTTGGTTGAGAAATGAATCTTTGATGTGTCTTTCAGCTTGAAAAATGATTTGGTGTGATTCTTGAAAAAGGGGTGGATTATGGGAATTTCTCAAATTGATTATAAAGGGGTCATTTTGCTTATTTATGCAAATAAGTGAGATCATGGATGTGCTTTGAGTGGGTTTGGGAAAGAGAAGAATTAAAAATTTGATGTGGATGATTATGGAGTAAAATTGAGTAATATGGCTTTGTATGTTGATGAGAAGGACCAAGGCTTTGTTGAATGATTTTAAGGAGAGATTTTAGATGGGGAATTATGTGAAAAGAAGGGGAAAAACAAAAATAGTGTGGCTTTGAAGAGATTGAAAATATGGGACATTTTGCAATTAAAATGTTACTGATCAAGCCATCAAAAAATTGTATTTTTGGTGGGCAGTTAGATCAGTGAATTACATTTCAAATGCCTTTTGAATCACTTTAATTCGAGTGCTGTGGAAAATGTTATGGCTGTTTTTTTAGAATTTTGCAGCTTAGACCAAAACTAGCACCCTTGTGTTCTAGCTCAAGTTCGGGAATCCTATTGTGGGAATCATATTTTGCATTGGAAATGAAAGTTTTGCGGGACTTTTTAAGCTTTCTATATTGGAGAAGTAGGTCTCAAATGGCGGTCAGGAGATTAAGTTACTAATCATATATTTTGGCCCCTATTAAGCCTTTTTTTTAAAAACTAAAACTATCAATTATGAAAATAAATACATTTGCTAACTATATGTTCCTATAATGATAGTTTTGCACAGAATTTGGGCTAATCTATTATTTCATGCCTTTTTGTGCATAATCTTAATTAGTGAATTTCATTAAAAGTGCCAGGTACGTTTATTGCCTGTTTCTTTAGAAATCAGCATGTATTTATCAAAATTATGATGTTTCGATAAGCACATTAATGAATTAGTTTAGTCAATGATTTATTACATAATTAGTGATCCCATCAGTTATCAGTTATAGAGCATTGCCCTTCAGTTACCCGCGGGCCTTCAGGTCAGGTTCCCCGATTAGCTTGACAAGTGTACACCTATCTATATATCGTAACAGTTACCAGGGGTTCACTATTAGATAATAATGAGCAATGCAGTTTTATGTTAATCCCATTCCCTGTTTTAAATTAAAATGAAATGCAATATGGGTCCAACCATTTTTTCAATGAACATTTAACAATATAGAAATGTATGTATTGAGCTTCGACTCACAGTTCGAAGTGTTTTCATATTTTGTTTTAGGCAAACACTCAGTGAATCGCCCTTAGGCTGGTAGGCCGATAGAAGAAGATAAGTGAGTGAGACAGCCTGAAAGGAACAGTGATGTATTAGTGATGAAATGTTTTGAGCACTGTATTGTGAAATATGCTGATGTTAGAGCTATATGCTCTGCAAAGAGTTACTATATTTTGGTGTAAACTTTGAGATACTAGAAACTGTTTATGTGTGGTTTTGATGGTTTGTGATTGTGTGAATGTCTTGTGGTAGTAAGCGATGTTCAACTTGTTTATGTTTATTATTTTGGTGTAAACTTTGATATACTATATTTTGGTGTAAACTTTGAGATACTAGACCCTTTCTCTGTGTATTGTTATGGTCCTTGCCCACGATTGACCCGTGGGTCGAGTTTAGACTCCGTTATCATCATTTCATGATGACAGGGAACCGAAGTTGGGACAGACGTAGGTTTCAGGTCTAGGGGGCTTGGGCTACTATCACGTTGAAGTTGATGTTACTAGAGGAGTTCAAGCAGAGGGGGGTTACCATGGAGACCTTTAAGCACATTTTTCCTTTATATCAGGCACATCCCCTGCCTTCGCTACCCGCACCAGCAGAGGGACCACCAACGCTATTTGCACCTAGCACTCCTTTGATGCCCGACAACCCTGGACAGGTTCATGTGGTGGTGGATCTCCCCGATACATTAGAGATCGTGGTACTTAGTCCGGATGACGAGCCCATGGGGGGTCTTGACGACCATCTAGAGGATGAGGACGATCCAGAGGGGGTTCAAGAGATTGATGAGGTAGTGGAGGAGCAGCCGATTGATTAGGAGATTGATGAGGTAGTGAGAGAGCAACAGGAGGATCAAGAAGTCGACGAGATAGAGCCAGGAGCATTAAACAACAGCTTTGACTCAAGCAAGGAGCCTGATGGTGAGTCTGACCCCGATTACGATCCATCTAGGGATTGTTAGGTTATTTCAGGTGTTGATTTGCATAGGTTACATTTTGAGCCTGCATGTATATGTATGGTCAAATTGGATAGTTGCATTTTGTGTAGCATATGGCATTATATATAGTCAGTCAAATCCTTCCGACCGTGGTGACATGGTCCGTTTCTCTCTTTGGGCATGTGACGGATCTAGTGTCTGGGGGGCTAGTTAGTGTTTTGGGTAGGAGTCAAAGCTGATCTTACTTAATCAGTTAGATGTGATAGACTTTCGTTGATCATGTATATAAGTAAGCAGCTACGTAAGTAAATAAGTAGTTATGGAATTATATAATGAAGTTATGGGTTTTGTTTTAAATAATATTTGATCCATATTAAATATATTTATTGGGCATGCTTATCTTATCTGTTGAGATATTCCAGTGATTGAATTGTTTCGTTTAATGTATGATCAGAATGTCTAATTGGTGCAAAACAATGCGGAGACTCATATAGGGGATAACTCTAACCATAGCCAAGGATAAGGTGAACAAGCCTCACGTTATGTGCCACCAATTTTGGAAAAATGCCACCAACTCCCCCTGAGTTAGCTAACAACATTGGGAATCCGAACTACTGGCCGACCTTAGTAGCTGAACTGATGAAGTGGATTCCCCAAGTACCTACTGAAGCCCCTCGTAAAGATGATAAATTAGCAGATAGTGTGGCACAACGCAATCCTAAAGTATATGACGGAAATTATGATCCAGTAGTATTTGAGGAATGGGTAAGGGGAATGGAGAAAACCTTTACAGTGGTAGAGGTTCCAAAAGAAAACAAAGGAAACATTGGGACGTATTATTTGACTGGAGAAGCTGATATTTGGTGGAACACTGTTAAGGGTAGGCTCGTAGGGCCCGAATTCACCTAGAGTAAATTTTTAGAAGAGTTGAGGGCAAAATTTTCCCTAGTTGTGGTCCAAAGACAAAAGGAGAAAGAGTTTATGGAGTTGAAGATGAGTGGTAATATGACTGTGATGTGTTATGCCAGTAAGTTTATAGAATTATCCAGGTTTGTCGCTGAATTTGTGTCATCTAAAAGGTTAAAGATGATGAGGTTTGAAAAGGGTTTGGCCTTCTACATTCGAAATTAGTTAGCTGGGCAACCAATTTTGACTTATCAAGAGCTACATAAACGAGCCGCTGAAGTGAAGCGAGTGAATGCAGCGTTGAGGGCCCTAAACCCGATCAATCAAAAGAGAAAAGGGTTTGAGCGAGGAACTCCGAGTGAGATTGTGAACCAAAAGAAACCTTCTCCCGCTCCTACCAAGAGCTGACCTACAGACTCAGTGGAGCCCTGTGGGAAATGTGGAAGAACAAATCACACCACCCCTAAATGTCGAGTAGGAACCAATAAGTGCATGTGGTATGGAAGCCCTAAACACCTCATTGTTGCATGCCCCTGAAGATTAAAGGCTGTAGACAAGTGTGCAGCAAAACTGCCCCACCTCGCCAACGGGCCCCACCTCCAAGGCTTGCAGTAGTAGGATGAGCATATGTAATGAGTAAGAAGGAAGCTATCACCTCTGGTACGGTAGTAACTAGAACTCTCTTTTTCAATTCATAACCATTTTGTGTATTATTTGATTTAAGTGCTACTCACTCATTTATTTCCACTCGATCTACCATGGAATTGAACCTTGAGAATAGGAGGACGTAAACCAATTATAGGATCAAGTTGCCTAAAGATTCTGTAGTTGAGTGGTCCATCTCCTATAAACTTGTTCCATCACCATTTATGGGACCACCTTCTCAGAGGATTTGATTCAATTCGATCTGTTCGATTTTGACATTAGTTTGGAGATGAATTGGTTGCATACTTATGGGGCCAAAATTGATTGTGAAGATCTTAAGGTTATTTTGCATGATGAAAATGGGCGAGAAGTATATTTCTATGGGCAAAAAGAGGAAAGATCTTGACCCTTGATTTCTGCTGTGAAAGCAAGTACGTTGTTATGTTAGGGATGTGTGGGATATTGGGGTTATGCTATTACACTCAAATGAAAGAAGGGAAAGTAGAAAATATTTATGTAGTTTGTGAATTTAAAGATGTTTTTCCTGAGGAGTTACCAGGATAACCCCCGTAGAGGGAAATTGATTTTAGAATTGAGTTAATCCTCGGTGCCTAACCTATCTCCAAAATCCCATATTGTATATCCCCAATTGAGCTTAAAGAACTGAAGGACCAGTTAGATGAATTATTATAGAAGGGAATTATCAGACCAAGTGTGTGACCATGGGGTGCCCCAGTGTCATTCAAAAAGAAAAAGGATGGAAGCTTAAGGCTACGTATTGACTACAGGGAGCTAAACAAGATCACCATCAAAAATAAATATCCTTTGCCGTGAATGGATAACTTGTTTGATCAACTACATGGAGCAGGAGTCAGGGTACCATCAACTTAGGATTCAGCCTGAGGACATCCCCAAGACTGCGTTTAGGACCAGATACGGTCACTATGAGTTTACAGTGATGCCGTTGGCCTTACCAATACTCCCGTAGCCTTCATGGATCTTATGAACAAAGTCTTCATATCCTACTTAAACGAGTTTATAGTGGTGTTCATTAATGACATTCTTATCTATTCTAAGTATAGGGAGAAACGTGCTGATCATTTGATGGTGTTGGAGACCCTGAGGGAGCATCAGCTCTATGACAAATTAAAGAAGTGCAAATTTTGGTTGGAAGAAGTTGTATTCTTGGGACACGTCGTTACAAAAGAAGGAATTAAAGTTGACCCACAGAAGGTGAAGGCAATCACATAATGGTCAAGAACTACCAATGTCACTGAGATTAGAAGCTTTATGGGTTTAGCGGGCTATTATCGAAGGTTCTTTAAGGAATTTTCTAAAATAGCTTCGCCCCTGATCAATTTGCTAAAGAAAACGAATACATTTGAGTGTACATAGAAGTGTGAGAGAGCTTTTCAGGAGCTAAGGCAGTGATTAACTACCATCCCAATCCTAACGCTACTAGTAGAGGGTAAGGAGTATACCATTTATAGTGATGAAGAACGATTTGGGGTGTGTTTTGATGCAGGAAGACAAAGTAGTAGCTTATGCCTCTCGACAGTTCAAGCCTTATGAGAAACATTACCTTACCCATGACCTAGAGTTAGCAACTGTGGTCTTTGCACTAAAAATTTGGAGGCATTACCTATATGGGGTATTATGCAAGATCTATACTGACCATCAAAGTCTGATGTATATCTTCACCTAGAATGAGCTCAATTTGAGATGACGGTGTTGGCTTGAGTTGCTTAAGTATTCTAATTTGCAGATTCAATATCACCCAGGAAAAGCAAATGTTGTAGCGGATATCCTGAGTAGGAAAGCGCAACGTAGCTCAAACACTATGATGATTACTTAGCTGAGTCTCTTGAGAGAGCTTGAGGACTTGGGAATTCAACTAGTGTCTCATTGGGCAAGTAAATGTTCAATTTTCAGCACTTACCTTACAGTCTTCCATAGTGAACGAAATTCGGGAGAACCAGGAAAGTGTTCTTGAACTCCAAAGAATAAAGAAAAATTTAGACACAGGGAAGTCTCCTAAGTTTATAGTAGATGAGGATGGGACCTGCGATTTCAGAATCGCCTGTGCGTACCTAAAAATGAGGAATTAAGGAAATAGATCCTAGAAGAAGCTCACGATACTCCCTACTCGGTGCATCCAGGGGGCACTAAGATGTACAGAGACTTGAGACAATACTTCTGGTGGAATAATATGAAGAAGGAGATTGCAGAATACATAGATAAGTGTCCAACCTGCCAGAAGGTTAAAGCAGAGCATCAAAGTCCTATGAGTGAGCTACGCCCCCTAGAAATTCCCACTTGGAAGTGGGATTCGATCTCAATGGACTTTGTTATGAGTTTACCCTTTACTGCTTCAAAGAAAAATGCTATTTGGGTCACAGTCGATCGGCTTACCAAGTAAGCCCATTTTCTGCCAATTAGGGATACTTGGGGGGGTTGAAAAACTAGCCCAGCTGTATGTTAAGGAGATAGACCGACTACACGGGATTCCCTTGGGCATATTATCAGATAGGGATCAAAGATTCCAAGCCATTTTTGGGCAAGCGCTTCAAAAAGCCATTGAGACCAAATTGAACTTTAATAGCTCTTATCATCCTGAAACAAATGGGCAAACCAAAATAGTGAATCAAATTCGAGAAGCATGCTAAGAGCTTGTGTATTGGAGTTCCAAGGGAAATGGAAAGACAATTTACCATTGGTGAAGTTTTCTTATAATAATAGCTATTGATCCACCATCAAAATGGCCTCGTTTGAGGCTTTATATGGGAGAAAATGTAGAACCCCGCTATGCTGGAGTGACTTGGATGAGGCATTTACCATAGGCCTCGAAATGATCCAGGAAACCATTGAAACAATAAGAAGAATTCGAGAGGATACTAAGGCTGCCCATAGTTGGCAAAAGAGTTGTGCTGACAAAAGAAGGAGGCCTTTGGAGTTTAAAGTAGGTGTAAAGTTTTTCTGAAAGTTTTGCCAACCAACGGCATCAAGAGGAATGGAATGTAAGGGAAATTGAGTCCAAGATATATTGGCCCCTATGAAATCGTTGAAAAGTTGAATCCCATAGCTTATCATCTGGATCTACCAGTAGAACTTGAACACCTGCATAACATGTTTCACGTCTCTCAGCTCAAGAAATATATTCCAGATCCAGACCATGCCATCATATCTGAACCTATCGAAATCACTGGGGATCTAGTATATGAAGAGCATCAAGTCCAAATACTAGATCGTAAGATTAAACAGCTATGCAACAAGCAGATACCTCTAGTCAAGGTGCTTTGGACAAACCATACCTCCCAAGAAGCCACTTAGGAGACCAAAAAGGAAATGAAAGCCAAGTACCCACATTTATTTGGTGTAACCTTGCTTGACATGGTAAAGTTCATAAGTTTCGAGGACGAAACTGTTTAAGGGGGGAAGGCTATAACAGCCCACCCCTAAATCATGTTTATTTATTTAATTACCTCATGTTAATGATTTTCTCATATTTATTTATCGCATTTAATGATCTCGACGGGGAAAAATTCATTTGGGCCCTAGTTTGTGATTCGGTTTTTTTTATCGTGACATTTTGGGTGAATCAATAGACGACCCTGACAAAATGTTTCAAAAGATTAAATTATTGTTCATAACGATCCAAATATTTTATCTCAAGCCATGCAAAAAAAATAAATTATTTCGAAGAGGTATTTTACTTAACGGGCCCAAATCACGTAAGCCCAAATAATGCCCAACAAATTATGCTTTGATTTAGCTAATTCCCTTTTCGATTATTCCTAACTACTTTATGGATGATAAAACCTAGCCAAGTAAATTTTTTCAGTCAATTCTAGCCAAGGAAACATAAGCACACACACATCTCTCTCTCCCTTTTCTCCCCTAGTCACAGCACCCCCCTTGCTTGCCGCCGCCACCAACCCCCCCTACCAGAGCTGCTGGTGCCACCATTCAACCACCAACAATCCAGCCACCATCTCCTCTCAACCCCCACCCTTATCAACCACTTTTCTCACCCTTCTTCTAAGCATCAAAGTGAGTAACCCTAACCTTGTTTTTGTTGATTTTAACTTGCGTGTTGGTTTTGATTCTTGTTTTGTTATTTTTGACTGTTGCTGATGTTGTTTTTATGGTAATAAGAGTTATTTTGGTGTTTAAATTGTTGGTGAAACTCGAGAGTAAGTGAAAGTTGAGAATGTTCATGATCATGCAAGCTTAAGCTTAAGTGATATTTATGGATTATTTTGTATTTGTTTGCCTATTTTTAGCTTCATAAATGATTATGGTGGTGTTGCTGAGGTTTTGAATGAGTTAAAGGTGAGTCTAAGTTGGCCAAAATCTAGGGTTTTAATGATTATGCAAGGTTTAGCTTTCTTTTACTATCAAGCATGTTATTTGTGTATATTTGGTTAAGAAATGAATCTTTGATGTGTCTTTCAACTTGAAAAAATGATTTGCTGTGATTCTGAAAAACGGGTGGATTATGGGAATTTCTCTAATTGATTATAAAGGGTCATTTTGCTCGTTTATACAAATATGTGAGATCATGGATGTATTTTGAGTGGGTTTGGGAAAGAGAAGAACTGAAAATTTGATGCAGATGATTATAGCGTAAAATTGGGTAATCTAGCTTTGTATGGTGATCAAAAAACTGTGATTTTTGGTGGCCTGATAGATCAGTGAGTTATCTTTCAAATTCCTTTTGACTATCTTTAATCTGAGTTCTGTAGAGCATGTTATGGATGTTTTGTTTAGAACTGCGCAAGTTGGACCAAAACTAGCACCCTTGTGTTCTAGCTCAATTTGGGAACTCTACTGTGGGAATCATGCTTTGTGTTGTAAATGAATGTTTTGCGGGACTTTTTAAGCTTTCTATATTAGGGAATTAGGTCTCAAATGGGGGTCGGGAGATTAAGTTACGAGTCATTCATTTTGGCCCCTCTTAAGCCTTTAATTTTTTTTTACTAAAACTATCAACTATGAAAATAAGTACATTTGCTAACTATATGTTCCTATGATGATATTTTTGAACAAAATTTGGGCCTAATCTATTGATTCCTCCCCATGACCCTATCATTAAAGCCTAAGAATACGGGATGGTAGTTTACTTTATGGAGTTCCCAGATCGGAAGTTCCTATTTTTCTCAACACTAACAAAATTCCAACTATGCATGTTCAAGAAGATCCATTAGATTCTTACATCTCCTGACGGTCCAACAAAAATCCCAAATAGTAGATGTCTATATGTGGAAGTACATTGTGCACTAATCGAGTATAAAAATGAAAAAGCCAAACCGGCTCATTATCTGGTTCAGATAGTTGATTTCGACGGCCCTGAAGATCGACAATTAGAATGGAATCCAAAATGTTGAGAATTAGTTACTGATCCTGCTTCAGCAAGAGCCATTGGATTTTTCAACATTTATCAACAGAGTTGGAGATTAATTAAACAAGAAAAAACACTAATCCATTGTCTTTCACTTATCATAATGATTTTAGCGAGTATATGAAGGTGTAAAGAGCAACTTCATAAGATGTTTTTGATTATCTCTTTGATGTTGGAGCTGGAAAATTCTTATCAAAAAAAGGAAAGAAATATCTTCTTGATTTATTTGAGAAATGGGACCTAGAGCATCATCAATTAGATGAAGATTTTGATGATTATCCAGATAATGATGGTTTAGAAGATATAATTGGAGATGGAGGCATGCAGAATCTCAATAGTGATGACTAGTCTTGTCATCATTAAAAACTCTAAAAAGTGGTTGCTCCATTATTATACTATTTTGACAAGTGTTAGGTCTGTAAAATAAAACAATGTATTATAGCCACATGAAAAGTCAGTGTACTGAAGCTATGTGAAAAATCAGTGTGTACTGTATCCATTAGGGCATCCTATGTGCGCCCAGCCCTCTATAAAAGGAAAGGCTGCGTGCTGAGAAGGGACACATTCATTTGAGCATTCTTGAGCAAAAGAGAAGTCAGAATTCTCCATTTCTCTATGAGCAAGCATCTCTAATGATCTTAGTTGAAGTCTCTCTTCAAGCTTTCTATTGTAATATTTCCGCTTTTCAGCTTCCAATAAAAGAAGTTTTCCCAGTAGGGAATGTTATTCAATTGATCCTTATGTTTTAAATATTATAATTTCTTGATTAAAGTGTTACTATCCTTTAAAAATATATAAAACTTGATTAGTGACTACGGTCTGAGGTAGGAAACGAAATGGATTTGTGTTGTGCCTGATCTTAGGAAGGTGGGTTTAAGATTAACAATCTCTGTAAACCGGAAGCTAGAGGAACGCCAGAGTCCAGCACCGACTACGTTCAGGTAATGGTCAAAACTCTCTAATTAAGCTTTAATTATTTTTGCTAAGCATGGTGGGTCGTTAATCACAGAAAAGATAATATTTATGATATAAGTAGCAGATTGTGATAACTATTACCAGTGAAGTCATTATAAGAAGTCTAAACAAAAATATAAACTTAGTTTTATGAAGAAGTCCCAAAAAGTTGAGTATTTGCACTTGAAACGTCATTTTGGACAAAAATATCAAATTCAGAAAGTTCAGGGAGTCAGTTGCAAAGAAAAACTTCAGCCAGTAACTATTTCTTAAAATATCGAACCCTGTTAATAGTTTACCCAAAATATTAGGTACTTGAGAATACATTCTAAAAAAGTGGACCCCTAAAAATTATTCCCAAAGAATCTAGGTACTCCAGAGTCGTCAATTGGGGAGATAAGTGTGCTTAGTCTGTAAGAAGGTCTGCTACTCTAATAATACTTGAAGAAAAGTTGGCTTGACTTACAAGAAGGTCCATTGCTCTAGTAATACAAGAAGATAAGTTCAACTGACTTGCAAAAAGGTATGTTGCTCCATCGATACTGGAATTAAAGATCGCCATACCCACAAAAAGGTATGTTGCTCCATCGATACTGGAATTAAAGATCGCCAGACCCACAAAAAGGTCTCAACGGCTCTAGTGATACCGGAAAATATGTTCCCTTTGCCCACAAGAAGCTATATTGCTCTAGTGACGTAGGAAGATAAGTTTGTCAGACCTGCAAAAAGGTCTACTACTCCAACATTACAGGAAGATAAGTTCGTCAGACCCGCAAAAACGTTCACTGCTTAAGTGATGCAGGAAGAAAAGTTTGCCTAACCTGCAAAAATGTTCGTTTGAGCGATACAAGAAGATAAGGTTTGCCTAACTTGCAAAAAGGTTCGCTGGTGTAGTGACACAGCAAGATACGTCATCTTGACCAGTAAAGAGGTCCACTGCTTGAGTGAGAGAGGAAGATAAGTTTGCCTAACCAATAGAAAGGTGCGTTGCGCTAGTGATACAGGAAGATGAAGCTTGCCTAACATGCTAAAAGGTCTGCTACTCTCGTGATGTAGAAAGCTAAGTTCGGCTGACCTGCAAATAGGTTTGTTGCTCCAACAATGAGAGGAAGATCAATTCGTTGGACTTGCAAAAAGTCCGGTACTGCTCGAGTGATGTGGGAAGATAAGTTGGCCTAACCTATGAGAATGTCCGTTGCTCTAATAATGCAAGAAGATGAGTTTGCCTGACGTGCAAAAAGGTATGTTGCTCCAGCGATATAGGAATTAAAATTTACCTAACATCCAAAAAGGTCTGCTGCTCTAGTGATACATGAAGATAAGTTCCCCTGGCTTGCAAAAAGCTATGTTGCTCCAGTGATATGGAAAGATATGTTCGTTGGACCCGCAAAAAGGTCTACTGCTCCGGCGATACAGGAAGATAAGTTCGCCAGACCCACAAACACATCCGCTGCTCAAGCGATACAGGAAAAAAAGTTCGTTTAACCTTCAAAAAGGTTCACTGCTCCACCGATACAAGAAGATAAGGTTCGTCTCACCACAAAAGGGCCCAGTGCTCTAGTGATACGAGAAGATAAATTCGCCTTACTAGCAAAAAGGTCCGCTGCTCTAGCAATGAAATTAGATAAAGTTTGCCTAACCTGGAAAAAGGTCCTCTACTTCAGTGACACAAGAAGGTAATTAGGCATGACCTACAAAAAGGTTCACTCCTCCAACCACATAGGAAGATAAATTCGCCTGGCCCGTAAAAGATCCGCTGCTCCAGCGAAGAAGGTATATAAGTTCAACTGACCAATAACAGGTCTGCTGCTCCATCGACACAGGAAGATAATTTCAACTGCTTATAAAAAGGTTCGCTGCTCCAGTGATATAGGAGGAAAACATTGCCTAACCTGCAAAAGGGTCCACTGCTCCATCGATACAGAGAGATAAAGTTCGTCTCACATACAATAAAGTCTGTAGCCCTAGCGATAAAAGGAGGTAAATTTACCTGACTTGCAAAAATGTCTCTTGCTCAGCGATACACAAGGATAAGTTTGCCTAAATTGTAAAAGGTTTTGCTCTCCTAGTGACCTAGGAAGATAGGCTCACCTAATAGGCAAAAGATCGGCAACTTCAGCGACACAGGTACATAAGTTTGCCCAACCCACAAAAAGGCCTGCTTCTCCAGTGATATAGGAATATAATTAGGCTTAACCCACAAACAGGTATGATGCTCCAGCGACACAGGAGGGTAAGCTCGCCTGACCTATAAAATGGTTCGCTCCTCCACCAACACATAAAGATAATTAAGTTTGACTCGCAAAGTGGTTCGCTGCTCCAGTGACATAGGAAGAAAAGCTGACCTGACTCGCAAAAGGTCCGTTACTCCAGCGAGTCATGAAGATAAGTTTGCCTAACCAACAAAAATTTCACTGCTTTAGCGATACAGGAAGATGAAGTTTGCCTAACCCGCAAAAGGTCCGCTGCTCCAGGGATATAGGAAGATAAGTTCACCTGACCTACCAAATGTTTCACTACTCTAGTGATACAAGAAGATAAGTTCATTGGAAGCGCAAAAAGGCCGCTGGTCCAAAGATACAGGAAGATATGTTCACCTTACCTGCAAAACGATCAGTAACTCCAATGATGCTGGAATTAAAGTTGCCCTAACTCGTAAAAAGATCCAGTGCTCCAGCGATACATGAAGGTAAAGTTTGCCTAACTTGCAAAAAGGTCGTCTGCTGCAATAACACAAAAAGATAAGTTATCTTCACCCGTAAAAAGGTCCGCTGCTCTAGCAGGAGAGGAGGATAAGTTTGTCGAACCAACAAAAAGTTGTGTTGGTCTAGCGATATAGGAAGATAAAGCTTGTCTGACCTACTAAATGGTCTGCTGCAACCGTGATGTGGAAAGATAAGCTCAACTAACCTTCAAATAGGTTTATTGCTTCAGTGATGATAGGAAGATCATCATTGGACCTGCAAAGAAGTCGACTACTCAAATGATACAAGAACATAAGTGTGCTGGACCTATAAAAAGGTCTGCTGCTCTAGTGATGCAGGAAGATAAGTTCGCCTAGCCTACAAAAAGCTTGCGTAACCTGCAAAAAGGCACTACTCCATCGATAAAGGGAGATAAGGTTCGTCTCACTCACAAAAAGGTCTGGTGCTCCAGTGATGCAAGAAGATAAGCTCATATGACTAGCAAAAAGGTTTGCTGCTACAGCGATAAAAGTAGATAAAGATCGCCGAACTTAGAAAAAGGCCCGCTACTCCAGCGATAAAGGAAGATTTGTATGCCTAACTAGTAAAGAGATCTGCTATTACAGCGACACGGAAGATAATAAGGCATTGACCCACAAAAAGGCTCGCTCCTCTAGTGACATAGGAAGATTAATTTCCCTGACCTGTAAAAGCTTCGTTGCTCCAGCAACATAG
The DNA here is from genome assembly GCA_017589665.1 of Selenicereus undatus. Classification (NCBI taxonomy): domain Eukaryota; kingdom Viridiplantae; phylum Streptophyta; class Magnoliopsida; order Caryophyllales; family Cactaceae; genus Selenicereus; species Selenicereus undatus. Next base: position 29,347 of record JACYFF010030574.1, read on the forward strand.
GCATATAAGTTCAACTGACCAGTAATAAGTTCGCTGCTCCACTAATGCAGGAAGATAATTTAAACTGACCTGCAAAAAGGTTTGCTGCTCTAGTGATGCAGGAAGAAAGGTTTTCCCAATCTGCAAAAGGTCCACTGCTCCATCGATACAAGGAGATAAAGTTCGTCTCACATGAAAAAAGTTCTGCTGCTTAGCAATAAAAGAAGACAAGTTTGCCTGACCTGCAAAGAGGTTTGCTCCTCTAGTGACCTAGGAAGAGAAGGTGGCCTAACCTGCAAAAGATCTGCAACTTCAATAACACAGGTATATGAGTTCGTCGAACCTACAAAAAGGCCTGCTGCTCTAACAATACAGGAATATAACTGTGCTTAACCCACAAAAAGGTATGATGCTCCAGTGACACATGAAGACAAGTTTGCATGACCCACAAAATGGTCCGCTCCTCCAGCAACAGCTAAAGATAATTAGGTCGACCCCACAAAGTGGTTCGCTACTTCAGCAATAAATGACTCCGAGGTACCCTATGTTTTTGGTTAAATACTTTTTGGTCCTTGACTTTCTGAAAGTGACACTGGGGTTCCCTAATTTTTTTAACAAAAGACTTTTAGGCCCTTTTTTTTCTATTATTTTAGCCCTCAAAATTTTAGAAATTACATAATAGTCCTTGGAATAGGAAAAACATATAAATAAGATGTTTTTAGTGGTTTTTTTCAAGAAATATGCATGTTTTGACCGATTAAACTTCTTATAATGACTTTACTTGTACTAGTTATCACAATATACTACTTATATCTTATATATTATAATTTCTGTGGCTATAGGCCCACTATGCTTAGCTAAAATAATTAAAGCTTAATTAGAGAGTTTTAACCGCTACCTGAACTTAGTCGGCGCTGGACTCCGGCGTTCCTCTAGCTTTCGGTTTACGGAGATTGCTAATCTCAACCCCACCTTCCTTAGATCAGGCACAACACAGATCTGTTTCGTTTTCTACCTCACCCGTAGTCACTAATCAAGTTTTAAGTATTTTTAAAGGATAATGAGACTTTAATCAAGAAACTATAATATTTAAGACATAAGGTTCGATTGAATAACATTCCCTACTGGAAAAGTTCTTTTATTGAAAGGTTGAAAGTGGTTATATTACAATGGAAAGCTTGAAGAGGGACTTAAGCTAAGATCATTAGAGATGCTTGCTCATAGAGCAATCGAGAATCCTAACTTCTCTTGTGCTCAAGAATGCTCAAATGATCATGTCCTTTCCCAGTATTCGACCTCTCAATTTATAGAGGGGATGGGGATACCTAGGATGCCCTAATGGTTACAGTACATAAAGCTTTTTCACATGGCTACTGTACATACTGACTCTACGGTACACACTCTATTTTACAGACCAGACATTTGTCACAATAGTACAATAATGGGGCACCACTTTTCGAAGCTTTTAATGATGACAGGTCTAGTCATCATTATTGAGATTCTGCATTCCTTCATCTCCAATTATATCTTCCAGACCATCATTAACTGGATAATCATCAAAATCTTTATCAATTTACTTAAGATGCTCTAGGTCCCATTCTTCAAATAATTCAAGGAGATATTTCTTTCCTTTTTCTGATAAGAATTTTCCAACTCTAACATCAAAGAGATAATCAAATATATCTTCTAACACTGCTCCGTCTACCTACATGTAGTCTTTAAACTCATTATCATAGGCGAAATTAGTGTTTTCACAATACATTAATGTTTTTCCTTGTTCGATTAATGCCTAACTTTGATGATAAATGTTGAAAAATTCAATGACTGTTGATAAAGCAGGATCAGTAACTAGATGTATCAGATTTCCCTGAATCCAGTTTTGTCGTTAATCATTGAGGTTGTCACAATCAACGATTTGGACTAGAAAATGGGCTGGTTTGCCTTTTCCATTTTCATATTCAATTAATGCACTATATACTTCTAAATTTAGGCATCTTCAAACTGGAATTTTTATTGGACCATCAGGAGATGTAAGAATCCAATGGATCCTTTTGAACATGCACTGCTGAAATTCGGTTAGGGTTGAGAAAATGGAAAACTTGGATCGGGAATTTCTGTGAAATAAAGTACCATCCTGTATTTACAGACTTTAAAGACAGGATCATTTGGAGATAATGAATTTGCTAGGAAACAAACCCCACCAACTCCAGATCTGTCGGAAAAATAGATCAATGTACTCCAAGACCCCCAAATATCATAGGAATAATGATGATAAAAGTCGATGCAGGCTGCATACTACTCATTGAACCATTTCTCACGAACATGACAACTTATTTTTTCGTGCATATCATAAGGACGCTGAAGGTAACTAATTTGTAACTCTAGAGGAAAAATCTTTGGGCTATTAGGTAGGCTGTAGATAGTAGACAAAAACATGATCTACTTTTTGTATGGAATAACAAATTATCAATGAGAACTTTACTAGAAGGCGTAACCCATTCTAGTAGGAACAACATTTCATTAAGAATCTCCTCCGTTTCTGGCAGGAGGTCGACTCTGATGATCACCATTGACGAGTTCTTGAGTTAGACTGTCTGCCAGAGAGTTCTTCGATCCTTGTTTTTGTTTAATAGAGAAGGAAAACTGGTTAAGCCATAATTGCCAACGCAAGAGTCGCCCTTGCGCTTACATATTTGATAAATTCTTTTTCACAAAACCAAGTATTTCTTCGCAATCAGTTCGAATAAGAAAATATTTTTGGGCTAAAAAGATTAAGAACTTTTCAATTCCCCTTATGACTGCAAGGATTGCCTTTTCCTTCTTGGGATAGTTGTATTCTACTTTATTAAAACTTCCACTGCAACATTTGTAAAGTTTTGCTCCTTCGATTTTGAGTACCACACTCCAGTGTTCATTGCTGGCATCTGTCTCAAGAATTAAATTATCTCTCTCATTAGGTAAATTAAGAACAAGAAGATTTTTATACATCTTTTTGAAGTTCTGGATAATTTTTGAATAATTGGTAGTCCATGTCCACATCATATCTTTCTTGAGTTTTTGTTGCAATGATTTTCTTAATTTAGCCAAATCTTTAATGAAATCTGAAGCATAGGTAAGGCATCCAAGAAATCTTTCTAGCTACTTCCTATCTTCAATTTTTTTAGGAAAATTTTCAATTTTTTCAAGAATATGCTTTTGTAGAATAATCTGTCCAGCTTTTATCTCTAGGCCTAAAAATTCAATTTCTTGTTCAGCAAAAATGCACTTGTTTTTTTCCATGTATAATACCATGGTCAATGCATCTTTGGGTGATAGCTAAGATATCATCTTTGTGCTACTCTATGGTTTTGAAAAAGACAAGGATATCATCAATGTGAACTAAACAACAATGATTAAGGTCTTTGAAGATGTTATCCATTCTTCTCTGGAATATTTGAGGTGTATTTTTAAGACCAAATGACATTACTATCCATTTATAATGTCCTTGTGGGGCACTAAATGCAGTTAAAGGAAAACTTTTCTCATCCATTTTTATCTGCCAATAACCGCTTTTACAATCCATTTTTGAGAACTAAGATGCTCCTTGAATTCTATTGAAAAGGACAGTTTTGTTAGGAATATAATAACCACGAAAGACAGTATTATCATTAAGATTTTTGTAATTGATTGCCATTCTAGCTTTTTCTCTTTTTTCTTCAGCATGATTCCTTACCATGAAAGTAGGACTAGTCTGAGGACTCTTGCTATTCCTAATTAATCCTTTATCCAAAAGTTCTTTGATTTGTTTATCAAATTCTTGAATATCTTGGTGTTTATACACCATTTGTTTGACTGGAATAATAATGTTGGGATTTAGTAGAGCAATTTTAGTAAATGTTTTATCTTTATCCCAAAATTTTAGTGGATTATCAGAATAGAGTTCTTTACATAATTTTTCTTGTTGTTCGATAATCTGATCTTTAATAGATAACTCAAGTAATGAGATTGTCAGTGCTACTTGTCATTGTACAAGCATTACCTTCTCACCAAGCTGACTGTGTGTAAACTCAATTTTTTTAATGAGTATAAGCCTTAATTTTTTTAATAGGAACTGAGTGACCATTAATTGTAAATATTATTTAGTTTATGGTCTGGGTGCATGGAGAATATACTTTTTGGAAATTATTTCCAATAATCATATCATGAGATGGTTGATCAATAGCCCATAGAACTGGTATAATGCATTGAACTCCTCATAATTCTATGGATAATCCTTCTATGGTTTCATTGTGGCTCATAACACGATTATCAGCTATCCTTACTTGTAAAGGATTTTTATCTCTTTTCCACATAAACTTAGAAAATAATCATCTTTTTCTAAAGCATACAGAACAACCACTATCTATGTAAGCATACAGTTTATATTTATTATATCCTTCTAAACATACCTTTATTGGGATATAGATGCTATTAGGGTTTGTATTGGTAACTTCATACCATTTCTCCATAGTCATGTTTTTGACTAATTCATTCTCATAAATGGATTCACTAACAGTTCTAGTTTTGTCCCCAATTACTTTTCTGTCTAGACTCATAATTTGATCTACACTGGGTCTTGCGGCCTCAAAACCCATTGTACTTATTTCACCGGTCTACTAATTGTATCATCTTCCTTAAGCTCTTCTTTAGCTTTTGAAGATCCTTATCCTCAATCTGATCTTGTACTTATGCTCCTTAATAATTGGGGTTTAATGGTGATTTTACCTTCCTTATTAATCTTTATTATATTTTTCTTATTGAGCTTTGTAGGATTGGCAAAGCTAGATATCCATAAACGATCAATTTTTATCTCTTGAGGATTGGACTTAATCCTCTTGATCTTTTGCATATGGGTAGGACTTTCAAATTTTTATGCCTCTATCATTGTTACCTTAGTCTTAGGGTCTATTTTATTATCTAATTTGTAGATAATTTTTCAAAATATCCTCAAAGGATATCCTCCTCTTTTCATGTCCATCCCAACTGTTTTTATCTTAAAGGATAGGAAGTTTTTAGCAAAGTCATCTTTTAGACTCACATAATATCCTGGTCGACAATTGAATCCTCCTGACCTATTACATAAATTGGTTTTAACCCTTTGACGATTTGATTATTAAATTTGGTGTGCCTAATATCATAGAGTAAAGCGTAAAGATCAATATCTTTACCATAATATTGTAATAGAGTGATTTGAACTTGAACGCTTCCAATATGAATATACTTATACTTTCTATCTTTGTTATGCTTAAGGATATTATCCCAATTAATGAGATTAACATCCCCAATGTCACACTCACAATCCTTTATCTCAAGATCTCCTTCCATCATTTTACATACGTATTTACTTTTTAATTGAAATATGGATTTTTTATAGATCATGTCTTTTTTTATTATGGGACTTATTCATGATCATTGTTTACGACAAACTCTTTTCCTTGAAGATCACCAAGGCTAACCGAGATACTTTCCATCATATGACTTGTTTCTTCATAATCACTTTCTTCATATTCATTGTCCAATATAATTTCAATAATTCTTTTATTGTTACTTAGGGCTAGGTCTAATGCTTTATCTTCACTAAGTTCAACATAATCTAGGCTTCCCAAGGTTTCTATCAGTTTGTTATTCTTCCTATTTTTGCATTCATTAGCATAATGCCCTACTTCTCCGCATGCCCAGCATTTGCAATTATTTTTTCCTGCAGAACAGTAAGCAGTTTCCTAAAAAATCTATGTTTTTTAGGGCTTGGTTTGTTATAATATTTTCTTTTATATTTCTCTCCCCTCTACTTATTAAAGCTCTTTTTCTTATAGAATTTTCTTTTTCTTCTTTTCTCAGGTTCCTTTCACCATTGGTGAGGTGAATCCCAGCAAGTGAGGACTTACTTTTTAATTTTCTTTTGTTTTTGAAGATCAAGACACTGATCATTGGCCCATTTTCTTAAATAAGAAATTCTCAAACTAAGGGTATCAATCACATATGCCCGTTCCAGATACGCAATGTATTTTTCATTAATTATGGAATTTATAGGGTATGGCAATTTGTCATAAAACATACCAAGATTTGTTTCATTATGCCCAATTTTGTAATAATATTGATTGAATTCAACAATATAATTCTCTAGATATCTCATATCCCATAATTCTATGTTGTTAATCTCTCTTTTCCATTCTCCTACTTTTTCTTTAGAATCAAGTTTAGCTCCGATGAATTCAATTTTAATTTCTTTGCATACATTTCTGAACATAGCAGCTGGTGTTTCCATTACTCTTAATGTATTTTTATCATCTTCACTTAATGAATCATACCAGTCAGCTACCGTACCAGAGAAACTATGCCCGATATAGTTTGGGAAGTTTGCCGCAATCCATGTAGTATTTAGATCTAAGACACTATTCATTCCTCTTTTCCAATGCTTAAATATTTCTTCTCTATTATGAGTTCCATCAATATTTAAGATATATCCAATTTGGCTAATTGGGGTAAGGCCAATTTCTTCATAGGTCGTGGTTTTCCTTGGGATAAACCCGAAGGAAAAATTACTTGTACGTCTTGCTGGAACATACATAGGTCTTAGGAAATGAGTATTTCTTCTAGATGGTTCACCAAATTCTTCAGGTTTAGGAACGACATTCTTAACTTGATTGGTCTCTGTTTCATATAGGTTGATTTCCTCTCCAATCTCATTGATTTCATTTTCAGTAGTCAGTTTACCATATTTCTTATCATGTTTTCTCCTAATGTCTGCTAAAGGTAATACATTAAGATCATCAAGTTTAATAGGGTTCATCTGCTGATATATTTCTTCTTCTAATTCAACATTATTGGTCTCTTCATTATCATCAGACAAAACGTCATGTTTATCACTAATTGTGCCCATGATTTTGTTTAATTCTTCCTGTTTTTGTTCTTTCTCGAACATTTTTTATAGCTCTTCAAGAGTATATTGTTCGTACTCCATCTTCTTTTTCTTTCTTTTCAATCGATTTTTCACCAGATTGTTCTCCTACTTCTTTTTGAATTTTTATCTCTTGTAAAGGAAATGGAATCTTGTTTTTTGGATTTCGGAAAGGATATTTATGTTGAAAATGAGTACTAATACTAGAAGTAGCTTTTTTACTATGCCTAACTTCGTTAATAAGAGAAAGATGGACTACAGTTAATTGATTCTTAAGCTCCTTGAGTTCAACCTTAATTTTGGTTAATTCTGCTTTTAATTCTAAAACTATATCAGTAATATAGTTTAATTAGGGTGCTAATGGAGAAACACCTTCTGGTGAGTGAACAATATGTGAATAATTTGGTCCAACGCAAGCAGGTGATGATTCTAGCATTAATCACAGTTAATTACAGCTAATTAATCTAATTAATTTTTAATTAACTTAATTATGTAAATTATTTTTGGTCACGTGGCTCTGATACCAATTGAAAGAGGACTTCGAGTACTACTAATGAGCAAAATATCACACACACAAATTTAGATTTTTCAAAAGTAGGTTTTTAAGGATTGAGGGTAAATTTACAAGTATGAAAAATTTTGGACGTTCATGCAAGTAAGGTAAACAGTGAATAGGGTCCTTTCAGTTAGTTTTCTCAAAAGTCGAGGTACCCTACAGTTATTTTTAAAAAGTGAGGGGCCCTTTTGTTATTTATACAAAACTTAAGGTACCTTTGTGTCTTTTTTCCCTGCTTCAGTAACATAAGAAGAAAAGTTCACCTAACCTGCAAAAGGTTCGTTACTCCATCGTGGCAGGAAGACAGGTTTTCTTGACCAACTATAAGTTTCGCTACTCCAGTGATATAAAAAGATTAAGTTCGCCTGACTCGCAAAAGGTTTGCTACTCTAGGGACAAAGGAAGATAAGTTTGCTGGACCTATAGATAGGTTCGCTGCTCCAGCAATACAGGAAGATAAGTTCATGGGATGCGTAAAAAGGTCTGCTGCTTCAAACATATAAGAAGATAAGTTGGCCTGACCTGTAAAAAGATCTGCTGCTCCAGCAATGCTGGAATTAAAGTTCCCTGACCTGCAAAAAGGTCCATTGCTCTGGCAACACTGGAAAAAATTCCGCTACTGCAATGACACAAAAAGATAAGTTATATTGTTTAGCAAAAAGGTCCACTGCCCTAGAGAGAGGGGAAGATAAGTTTGCCTAACCAGCAAAAATGTGCGTTGCTTTAGTGAAAGAAAGATAAAGTTTCCCTGACCTGCAAAGAGGTCCAGCACTCCTGTGATGCAGAAAGATAAGTGGTCCAGCACTCCTGTGATGCAGAAAGATAAGTTCGATTGACCTATAAATCGGTTTGCTGCTCCAATGATGAGAGGAAGTTCAGTTCGTTGGACTTGCAAAAAAGTCCGCTGTACAGGAAGATAACTGCTCCAATGATGAGAGGAAGATCAGTTCGTTGGACTTGCAAAAAAGTTCGCTCTATACGAAGATAACTGTGCTTGACATGTAAAAAGGTCTGCTAGTCCAATGATATATGAAGATAAGTTGGTCTGACCTGCAAAATGGTCCATTGCTCCAGTAATACAAGAAGATTACTTTGCTTGACTTGGCAAAAGGTATGTTGCTCCATCGATGTAGGAATTAACGTTCGCAGACCCATAAAGAGGTCCGCTGCTCTACTGATATAGGAAGATAAGTTCGCCTAATCTACAAAAAGCTATGCTACAGTGATATAGGAAGATAAGTTTGTCAGACCCGCAAAAAGGTCTACTAATTCAGAGATACTGGAAGAAAAGTTTGCCTAACCTGTAAAAAGTACTGCTCCATCGATATAGGGAGATAAAGTTCATCTCACCCATAAAAAAGTGCGGTGCTCCAGTGATACAAGAAGATAAGTTCATCAGATCAACAAAAGGGTTTGTTGCTACAGCAATAAAAGTTGATTAAGCTGCCTGACCGCTAAAAAGGTTCGCTACTCTAGCGATAAATGAAGATAAGTACACCTAACCAGTAAGAAGGTCCGCTAGTACAGCGACACAGGAGGATAATTAGGCAAGACCCGTAAAAAGGTCTACTCCTCCAGTGACATAAGAAGATAAATTCACCTGACTTGCAAAAACATCTGTTGTTCCAACTTCGTAGGTATATTGGTTTAACTTACCAATAACAGGTCCGCTGCTCTACTAACACTAGAAGATAATTTCAACTGAGTGGTGAAAAGGTTCATTGCTGTAGTGATACAGGAAGAAAACCTCGCCTAACCTGTAAAAAGGTCCACTGCTCCATCGATGCAGGAGATGAAGTTCATCTCGCGTGCAAAAAGGTTTGCTTCCCCTACGATAAAAGAAGATAAGTTTGCCTGACCCATAAAAAAAGATCTCCTGCTCCAACTATACAGGAAGATAAGTTTACCTGACCCGCAAAAAGGTATGCTCCTTTAGCAATCGAGGAAGATAACCTCTCCTGACCCACAAAAGATTTGTGGCTTTAGCGACACATGTATATAAGCTCGCCTAACCAATAAAAAGGCTCGCTGCTCCAGCTTTATAGGAATATAATTAGGCTTGACCCATAAAAAGGGATCACGCTTCAGCGACACTAGAAGGTGCATTCTCCAAATTCATAAAATGGTCTGCTCCTCCCACAAAACATGAAGATAATTAGGTCAGACCCACAAAATGCTTTGCTACTCCAGTGATACAAAAAGAAAAGTTCATCTGACCCCCAAAAGGTACGCTGCTTCAACAAGACAGGAAGGTAAGTTAGCTGACCAACAAAAAGTTTCCTTGCTCCAGCAATAGAGGAAAATAAAGTTCTCCTGACTAAAAAAAGGTCCGGTACTCCAGTGATACGGAAAGAAACGTTCGCATGACCTGCAAAAAGGTTCACTGCTCCGTTGATACAGGGAGACAAAGTTCACCTCACACTCAAAAGGGTCTGTTGCCCATGCGATAAAAGCAGATAAGTTTGTCTGACCCACAAAAAGGTCTCCTACTACAATGATATAGGAAGATAAGTTTACCTTACCCGTAAAAATGTCTGCTCCTCCAGCGACCGAGGTATATAAGCTCGCTTGACCCCCAAAAGATCTGCAGCTTCAGTAACACTAGTATATAAGTTCGTCTAACCCATAAAAAAGGTCGTTGCTCCAGTGATATAGGAATACAATTAGGCTTGACCCACAAAACGGTATGATGCTCCAATGACATAGGAAGATATATTTACATGTCCCCTAAAAAGTTCCCCTGTTCAAATGGTACAGGAAGATAATCCAGCCTGACTTGCAAAAATCGTCTGCTCTTCCAATGACACAGGAAGATAATTAGGCTTGTCATGTGGAAAGGCATGCCGCTACAACGACACAAGATAAGTTCGTCTGACCTGCGAAAGGTGCGCTGCTTCAGTGAGGAAGGAAGATAAGCTTGCCCAAACCAAAAAAAAAAGTTCACTACTCCAGTGATATAGGAAGACCATGTTTTGTTGATTCACAGAAAGGTCTGTTGCCCCAGCGACACGGGGAGATAAGTTCGGCTGACCAGCAACAGGCCCACTGCTCCTACCACACGGGAAGATAATTTTAACAGACCCACAAAAAGGCCCGTTGCTCTAGTGATACAGCAAGAAAAGTTCGACTATCCTGCAAAAAGGTCCACTGTTCCATCGATACATGGAGATAAAGCTTGTCTCACGCACAAAAAGGATTGCTGCCCAATGATAAAAGAAGATAAGCTTGCTTGACTTGAAAAAAGGTAAAATGCTTCAACGATACATGACGATAAGTTTGTCTGACTGACAAAAAGATGTTCTCCTCTCACGACCTATGGAGATAAGCTCTCCTGACCAACAAAAGATCTGCAGCTTCTGCGACGCAGGTATAGAAGTTCACCTAACCCGCCAAAAGCATGTTGCTCGAGTAATATAGGGACATAGTTAGGCTTGACCCGTAAAAAGGTATGATGCTCCAATGACACAGGAAAATAAAGTTTGCCTGACCCGCAAAAGGTCCGCTACTCTAGTGATATAGGAAGATAAGTTCCGCTGACCTACAAAAAGGTCTAGTGCCCTTGCCATAAAAGATGATAAGTTCGTTGGACTCGTAAAAAGGTCCACTAATCCAAAGACATAGAAAGATAAGTTTGCCTGACCTGCAAAAAGGTCTACTGCTCCAGTGATGCAATAATTAAAGTTCCTATCACCCGTAAAAATGTTCACCGCTGCAGCGATACAAGAAGATGGGTAAGCCTAACCTGCAAAAAGGTCCACTGCTCTAGTGATACATGAAGATAAAGTTTGCTTAGCTCGTAAAAAGGTCTACTGCTGTAATGACACAGCAAGATAAGTTATCTTGACCAGCAAAAAGGTCCACTGCTATAGCGAGAAAGGAAGATAAGTTTGCCTAGCTAATAAAAAAGGTGTGTTGCTCAAGCGATATGAAAGATAAAGCTTACCTGACTCGTAAAAAGGTCTACTACGCCGTGATGTAGAAAGATAAGTTCGGTGGACCTACAAAAAGGTCTGCTGTTATAGCGATGCAGGAAGATCAGTTCGTTGGACCTGTAAAAAAGTTTGCTGCTCCAACGATACAGGAAGACAAGTTTTCTTGACCTGTAAAAAGGTCCTCTGCTCCAGCAATACAGGAAGATAAGTTGGTTTGACATGCAAAAGGGTCTGTTACTCCAGTAATACAACAAGATAGGTTCACCTAACCTGCAAAAAGGTTTGTTGCTCCATCGATATAGGAATTAAAGGTCACCTGACCTGCAAAGAGGGACGCTGCTCCAGTGATACAGGAAGATAAGTTCACATAGCCTGCAAAATGCTATGCCGCTCAAGTGATACATGAAGGTAAGTTTATTAAACCCGCAAAAAGATTTGCTACTCCATCGACACAGGAAGATAAGTTCGCATGACTTGTAAAAATGTTCATTGCTGAAGTGATACAGGAAGAAAACTTCACCTAACCTACAAAAAGGTCCACTGCTCCGTCGATGCAAGGAGATAAAGTTTGTCTCACCTGAAAAAAAGTCCGGTATTCCAGTGATAAAAGAAGATAAGTTCGCCTAACCAGCAAAAAAGGTCAGCTCCTCCTTCAGTACAAGTAGATAAAGTTTGCCTTACCCAGAACAAGGTTGTTGCTTCGGTGATAAAGGAAGATAAGCTTGCCTAACCAACGAAAAGGTCCGCTATTACAGTAACATAGGAAGATAATTAGGCATAACCCACAAAAAGATCCCCTCCTCCTATGCCACAAGAAGATAAATTTGCCTGACCTGAAACAGATCCCGCTCCTCCTGCTATAGGAAGATAATTAGGCTTGACCCGTAAAAAGGTGTGATGCTCGAGCGACACAGGAAGATAAGCTTGCTTGATGCATAAAAAGGTCCACTGTAGTAGTGACACAGGATTATAAGTTAGCTCGGCCAATAAAAGAGTGTGTTGCTCCAGTGACACAAAAACATAGGTTTGTATGACTAATAAAAAGGTACGGTGCTCTAGCGATATAGGAACATAATTAGTCCTTACTACTGAAAAGGTCTGCTGCTCCAGCGACATAGGGAGTTAGGCCCGCTTGACTCACAGAAGGTCCGCGGCTCCAACGACACGAGAAAATAAGTTTGCTTGACCACAAAAAGGTTTTCTCCCCTAGCGATACAAGAGGCTTATTTTTCCTTGCCAGTAAAAAGGTATGCTACTTCAGTGATGCAGGAAGAAATGTCTGCCCGACTCACAAAGGGGTCGCTACTCTAGCTATACAAGCAGAAAAGTTTGCCTAACCAACAAAAGGCTTCACTACTCCAGCGATGCAGAAAGATATGTTTACATGTCCTGCAAAAGGTTCCCCTGTTCTAACAATACAAGAAGATAATCAAGCCTAACCCACAAAAAGGTTTGCTCCTCCAATGGCACAGGAAGATAATTAGGCCTGACATGCGACAAGGCATGCCGCTACAACAACACGGGGAGATAAGTTCATCTAACCTGTAAAATGTCCGTTGCTCTAGCGAGATAGGAAGATAAGTTCGCCTAACCAACAAAAAGGTTCTCTACTCCAATGATATAGGAAGACAATGTTCGCCTAACCCGCAAAAAGGTTCGCTGCCCTAGCCACAAGGGGAGATAAGTTCGCCTGACCTGCAACAGGTACGCTGCTCCGCCAGCACAGGACGATAATTTCAACTTATCCATAAAACGTCCCTTGCTCTAGTGATATAGGAAGAAAAGTTTGCAAACCTGCAGAAAGGCACACTGCTCCATTGATACATGGAGATAAAGTTCGTCTCACACGAAAAAGGTTTTCTACCCTGGCAATCAAAAAAGATAAGTTTGTCTAACCCGAAAAAAGTTCTGCTACTCCAATGATACAGATAGATAAGTTTGTCTGGCCCACAAAAAACGTATGCTCCTCCAGCGACCTAGGAAGATATGCTCGCGCTGACCCACAAAAGATCTACAGCTTCAGCGATGCATGTATATAAGTTCGCCTAACATGTAAAAAGGTATGTTGCTCCAGTGATATAGGAATATAATTAGGATTGACCCATAAAAAGGTGTGGTGCTCTAGTAATAGAGGAAGATAAGTTCGCTTGACCCGTGAAGTGGTCCGCTCCTCTAGCAGCACAAGAAGATAAAATGGATGCCCAATGGCCCAATAATAAGACTCCTTCTAGGAAGGCCAAAGGTAACTTTGATGTTGATGCTTTAACTTTGCTTACTGCTAAAATGGATACCATGACTCAAAGGCTTGAATGTTTAAATATTAAAGCGGTGAATGCATGTTCCCCTCCCCTCCTTGTGATAGATGTGGATCGTTTGATCATGTAACTTTGAGTTGTCAAGTTGGGAGTCCTCCTGCCTGTTCCCCTTGTGACCAAGTTCCATATGTCCATAACTTTCAACTTAGGCTGAACCATGACCCATATTCTAACACCTACAATCCCGATTGGAAGAACCATTCCAACTTATCCTATATGATTGATCCTTTCCCCTTCCCCCAAGCCTATGCCAGGCCCTCACTTCTTGGTTTTCAAAGACCTAACTTTCCTCCACTAGCTCCACAAAAGTCCAACCTAGAGGCTATATTGGAGAGTGTGGTTTTGGCGTAAAAGAAACATGATGAGTGTATTAAACAGTTGGCCTCTAGGTTGATCTGTTTACTACTTAGAATATGTTGTTGGAATCTCCAATTACTCAATAAGCTAGCTCTTCTTTAGCACCTTCGGGTAGACTACCTAACAAGCCCAAGCCTAACCTTAGAGAACATTGCAATTGTATTGTATTAAGAAGTGGTAAGCAATTCAAGGGTGGGATCCTAAGAGTGCTAGAGTTAGGGTGAAAAGTCGGTAAAGTCATGGTGTGCATGTTGATGCCTTGCCTAGTGAGGATAAGCCCCAAAAAAGGAGTGAAAGTGAGGCACCAAAAGAATGTAAGCCTCATTCCCCAAAGCCTTACATGCTACCCTTGCCTTCCCCTACCTTTCCCACAAAGATTTCCTAGGCACAAACTTGATGCTCAATTTGAGAAGTTTCTTCATGTTCGTAAAAAGTTACATGTAAACGTTCCTTTCGTGGATGCTTTGTCTCAAATGCCTCTGTATACTAAGTTTTTGAAAGAAATCCTCCCCAAAATGAGGAAGATTGATGAACATGAGACTATAGCTTTAGGTGAGGAATGTAGTGTCACGCTTTTAAACAAGCTTCTTGTTAAGTTTAAGGACCTTGGTAGCTTCTATAGTCCTTGCTTGATTGAAAATGTGAACATTGATAGGGTTTTATGTAACCTAAGTTTAAGTGTGAGTGTAATAGCTCGACCCTAAATCATGTTTATTTATTTAATTAAGTCATGTTATTCATTTTCCTCATTTATTTTTCTCATTTAATTATCCCGGCTGGGAGAATTCATTTTGGGCCCTACCTTGCAATTAATTCGAGTTTTATTTACCGAAAATAATTTTTCGGAGATATTGATATTAGGCCTCGATGACTATGATTTAAAAGATTAAATTATTTTTCATGATACCACATTTAATTTCGAGCTACGGAAAATTTAATCGCATACGGGTTAATTTTCTGTTGGGCCCAAATCAAGTCCAATTTTGGCCCAATAGGTTCCTAACCCATTT
>JACYFF010030575.1:0-44414 GCA_017589665.1 Selenicereus undatus
TAGAGAGAGAGAGAGAGAGAGAGAGAGAGAGAGAGAGAGAGAGAGAGAGAGCACTATCTACTTACCCCAACATAATCCCAGTAACTGCATTATTCTCAGAAGACATCCTTTCAGTTGTTACACATAGGTTGTTCTCCATACATGATCATTCCCCTTACCTACTAGCATTCTCCAGAGGACTTTTAATTTCCCTTTTTCTCACTTCATTAACCTTTAATGATACACTATCTGAGACATAAACCAAGACCATCTTTTGTTTCCATTCATGTTGGCATTTGAATGAGTGGATCATTGCCACTTGTGGATGGGTCAATAAAGGGCATCTTCCTCAAACCTAATGGGTCAAAAATTGTCTTTTTCTTTTGGCTTTCTTGTTGTTTGGGTGCGATGCGCGTGAATTTTACACTCATTCTACCTAAATTTAGCTCAAATAATTGGTTAATTAGGTTATTTATTTGTGTTTTGTTGTTTTATAGGTAGTAAAGAAAATAGCACAAATGGCAGATAATTCGTACAAAGCATGCCAAAAATTAGGTAGGTTAGCCCGAAAAGCCTTTGAGGATAACCTAGGATAACTATGAAGCAAGGTCGGATAAACAAGCACAAGAATTCTGGGAGAAATAAGGAAGAAAAGCACTACAGAAATTTGGCATTGGCTACCAGCGCCAAGTGGCAAGGGTTGCCAGTGCCAAGGGAAAATGGCTTCTAGTGCTAGGAGGCAGGGGGTGCCTTTCTAAGTGGCACGGTCGTGGAAAATCCTATTTTTGCTCTATTTTGTGTGTACAATTCCAGAAACTTAGCATAGAATGCCCTTGCCTCGTGGCATGACCATGCCGCCCGCTGTTCTGCCCTACTTTTGTTGTTAGCTTCCAGAGGTTTGGCACGGCCTGCCCGTGCCACTTGGCCTGACCGTGTCGAACCTACTGCATTGGGATCTATTTAAGGCCCCAACCCTCTTTTGCATAATGATCTAATTTTTAGGTTTTAAGAATAGAGTTTAGTCTAGGGTTTAGGGGAGATTATTGTAGCCACATTTAAAAAGTAATGAAGTTTTGATGCAATGAGCTTTCTTTCTCTCTCTTTAATCTTTATTTTCATTCAAGTTCTTACTTGATTCGTAAGGATTGATACACATTTACACATGCACCAAGGCATACATATCATTACATATTGTGTGTGGGGTGAAAAATGAGAGTTGGAACGCTTCCTTTGACTTAGTTACCTCATGATTGTATATTCTATTTGTGTATAATTTGGTGATTTGGTCACTAAGATGATGCAATTGCTTGAGTTGTTACATGATTCTGCCATTAGTTGTATATATGTTCATGTTTTGAAAAAAATTAAAAAGATTTTCCTTTGTTTGTGTAAAGATTTGTTTTTTGTGGGTATTTCACTTGAAAACCTCACGCGACCTCACTCGTCTACTTGAAAAACCGAGGGCTTTAAAGGGCTTGTTGCATATGATAGATACACTGTGATTCCTACGAAAGTGAGTTAGGATTTTTTTTTTGTTATTTTCGATTTCTTTTTAGTTAGTTTAGTTCGTTTGCTGAAGGACAAGCAAAGTCTTGGCATGAAGGTATTTGTTCAAGCACGATGCGCGTGAATTTTATGCCTCATTCTATCTAGATTCTACTGAAATAATTGGTAAATTATGCTATTTATTTGTCTTTTGTTCTTTTGTAGGTAATACAGAAAATTGTGCAAATGGTAGATAATTCATACAAAGCATGCCAAAAGTTAGGCAGGTTAACTCGAAAAACCTTGGAGGATAATCCATGATAACTATGAAGCAAGGCCGGGTTAACAAACACAAAAATTGTGGGAGAAATAGGAAAGAAAAACACTGCACAAATTTGGCATAGGCTGCTAGTGCCAGGCGACAAGGGTTGCCAATGACAGGTGGCACAGGGTGCCCGTGCCAAATCCTGTTTTTACTCTATTTTCTGTGCAGAATTCCAGAAGCTTTGTACAGAGGGCTCGTGCCCCGTGGCACAACCATGCGGCCCGCTGTTATGTCATTCTTCTGTTGTTGGCTTCCACAGGTTTGGCACGACCGTGCTGAACCTGTTGTGTCGGGATCTATTTAAAGCCCCTGTCCTCCTTTGTGTAATGATCTAATTTTTAGGTTTTAAGAATAGATATTTGCCTAGGATTTAGGGGAGATTAGTATAGATTTATCGTCATCTTGTAGCCACATTTAAGGAGTAATGAAGTTTTGATGCAGTTAGCTTTCTCTCTCTCTTTAATCTCCATTTTCATTCAAGTTCTTACTTCGTTGGGTTTGATTTACTAGTTTGAAGCCCAAATTTACATGGTTTTGTTTGTTGATGGATTGAAATTATTTCCTCCCTTTCCTAATCATTCTTCTATTCTCTTATCAACTCTTAATCTCTCATTCTCTTTCCTTGAGAATGCAAATTTCAAGCTTTTTCTCTCTCCTCCATCTTGGGTTTGGAAAATCCAGTTTTGCAAGTTTGAGTTTTGGGTCCTCAATGGGTTAGCTTAGTAGTAGTTAAATTAGATTAATAAGAATAAGTGGAGAATCCACCTCCAGTTGTCACCCATTTGCTCCAACAATGGAGGCCAACCTCTATTGTTGGATTTTCAAGGTTTTGAGGTACTCCCATTCCTTTCTCTTCTTTTAGTTAATAAATTTCATGTTTTCTTAGTTAATTAGATGTTTTGCTGGTTATTATTAGTTGATATGATGTTTTTTGTGATTATGTGAATTATGCTTTGTTTTAGTTTAGTTTAATTAATCATATTTAAATTACAATTTGTGAGTAATTAGTTTTGTTAATTATACTTAGTCGACTAAAAATAACTAGTGACTTGATTTCCTCACCATCCTATAGGACGACAAATTTCTACCCTTACTGCCCCCACATAAACTACATCAACAAATTGGAATTGTTGTCGGGGACGGTGGTGCGAAATTAAGTCACTCCTTGTAAATATGCCCCCTTTTGGTTCATTTTGTGCTATTGTAGTCTCTTTTGTTGTTTCTTTGTTTTTTTCTCTTAAGTTATAGAGTAGTTGCTTATTGGATGACATTGAACAACACAAAAAAAAAAATTAGAAAATGTGAAAAATCCCAAAAAATTGAAAAAATTGAAATCCCAAAAAGTTGTGGCTCGATGAGTATCAATGATGGGCTTGCGAATTTTGAAGAAACAAATGCAATTAATGTTGAGCCCAAGTCCACTAAACTTAATGAGCCTATTCTTGAAAGAGTTAAACCCAACGCACCACACTCGTTGAGAGATCACTTCTATCCTCCTTGAGCTTCCCCACAATCATGGTTTGACCTCCCTCCTATCCTTAAGGATATGACATTTGAGCTTTATCCAAATTATGCTGGCATGCTTCCTACATTTATAGGCTTTGGAGATCCTTATTTGTTTATTCGTGAGTTTGAGGAGGTGTTTTTGGTGATTCACACGGCTACTGATACCAAACAATGTTATGATCATTCCCTTTGCTCTCCAAGATGATGCTAAGATGTGGTTGTATGGTCTTAAGGTTGGTTCTGGGATTCTTTTGTTGATATCTTCCTTAAGAGATACTTTCCCACTAGCAAGACCACTAGAATTAGGAATGAAATCCTTTCTTTTCTCCAACTTCAACATGAGCCATTTTTGGAAGCATATGAATAGGTTCAAGGAGTTACTCACTCAATGCCCTCACCATGGTTTAAAGAAATAGAATTTGTGCCAAATAGCTTATGAGGGTTTGGATGTGAGTACTAGGACAATGGTTGAATCCATGTCTGGGGGAGAGTTTCTTTGTAAGAATTCTAATGAGAGTTGGGACTTTCTTGAGGATTTAAGTGATAAGACATATTAGTGGAAGACAATTAGGGAATCCCCTAGTGTTACATCTAAGATTTTTGTGGATAATGAGGGCAAGCTACCTGATGACTTTGTTGCTTTGGAGGATACTGCACTTCATTTTGATCATCAACTTGAAGTTTCTCTTTTTCATTCTCCTCAACCGCATGATTACATTCCTCCCTCTTATTCTTATGATTTTCTCTTGAACTATGGTGTTAGCTCATACTCTCACCCTTTTAATCAAATGTCTTTTGAGGGCATGAGTGATCCATCATTGCATCCCCTAATGATCAACCCTCATCTTAAGACTAGGGATACTCTTGGAGGCGATATGGTTTTTGATGATGCACCTTTTCTTTTAGCCCCCTTGAGAAAGAATGATAAGAGTGAGAAACTAGTGGTTAAGGCTACTTATGAGTTTGAGCATGACACAATTGTGGTTTCCAAGGGTGTTTATGCTGAGGAGGATGGAGGAGACTCATTTGGAGGAGCCTTGTGTTGAGGAGTGTGTTGAGGTCATGCCTCCTGATTTGGAACTTGTTGATCTAGTCTTTATTGAGTGTCCACCTAAGTTCATGCCCACTTCTATAGTCTTGCCCTCGTCAACACTATTTCACTCTTCTATGGATCCTTCATTGTACACCTCCCTAGAGTCTGAGACTTGCATGAGTTATGTCCCTATTTTAGACTGGACTCATGAGCTTGATGTGATCATAGGACTTGATGATTGGGTAAAAGATTTACGATTCATGCCTAGTTTGTGCATTCATGCTTCCTATAAGATTTCTAGGTCCTTATCCTCTACGTTAAGTGATGTTGGGCATGTGCGTAACTTCTATGATTGGACCCAGAGCATTGGTAAGCTCAAGAGAGCTCTCACTTCTATTCTGGTGATGTGCTTTCGTTGGAACATCCTCTTTGTTGCTAATGGTTTTAACTTTTTTGAGGATTGTTCAAGTCTATTTGATAAGTTGCTTCGGGCTTTGATGGGGATTGGTATACGTGGAAACATGATGATAAGATGGAGTGGATGATGCTCCATCCTCGACATCATCTGAGTGAGGCATAGTTTAGGTGTACTCAACACCTAACTTGGTATGATCGTTCCAACTTTTCTCTCTTCCCCTTTTTGTTTTCTTTCTTTCTCTTTGTGCATAGTTATGGACACCTAGGATTGTGGTTTTCTATGGGTGATCAATTTTGAGGTGAAATTTGGGATTTGTTGAGCCAAGATGGCTATGATCACCCCTGTTTGATTTGTGTATTTTGTTTTATGTGTGTTTGTTGGTAGTGCATTTTGTTTTGTGGATATTTGTTGGTGTTGTGTGGTTTTGTGCTTGCTAGTGGTGTCATAGGTTTGTATATACTTGTGAATTTATGTTTAATTTGTGGTTGGATTGCTTATGTACTTGCTTTTTAGCTCCTTAGTTCCCACAATGAGGTCATTGTGGAGTTTTGGTGTGGGGGTGAGGTGCCCATTTGTATATATTTTTTGAAAATTTTGAAAAAAATTTCTTTTTCTTTTGGGGTTTTTTGTGCTTTCTTTTGCGATTGTGATCCCATGTGTTAGGTTATTAAGTTATATGTAAATAGAGTTTGCATGATGAGATGTCTAGTTGAGGAAGTATATTCGATTTTTCATAATAACCCCACATCATATGTGTGGTTTTGTGCTAGCTTGCTCACTTTTTCTTCAATTCTTTGGGTCTTTTTGTCAAGTTGGCATGTGAACCTTTTGTTTGTCAAAGTTGCCTTTTAAGGTCTTGAAAAATGTGAAAAAATGAAAAAAAAAGTCTAAAAAGTGAATAAAAACCTGAGCACCAATGTTTATAGGCATTATCTTTATTTCATATATTTAATTGGCTTGAATATGTGCTATTTTACTTGATTACGTATCTGTTTGGGCAATGAAATAAGTACTTTGCATAATCTAACAAAACCACTTTTTAGGAAAGACCTGAATATTTGTACGTCAAATGGATTTTATTCACAGAAGAAAAAGAAGAAAAAATGAAAATGGAAAAAATGGGAAAAAGGAGCAAATAAGACAATTAGTCAAGGAAATGGGGATTGTGTCAATGTTAGCAACTTGAATCATAAGGACTTATACACATTTGCACATGCAACAAGGTATACATATCAATGCATATATTGTGTGGGGTGAAAAATGAGAGTCGGGATGTTTCCTTTGACTTAGTTATCTCCTAATTGTATATTCTATTTGTGTATAATTTGGTGATTTGGTTACTAGGGTAATGCAATTGCCTGAGTCATGTACATGATTTTTCCATTATTTGTATATATGCTCATATGTTTGAAAAAAACCAAAAAGATTTTCCTTTGTTTGTGAAAAGATTTGTTTTTTTGTGGGTATTTGACTTGAAAACCCTCACGAGACATCACTCATCCACTTGGAAAACCGAGGGGTTTGAAGTGCTTATGCATATGCTAAATGCAACTGTGATTCCAACAAAAGTGAGTTAGGATTTTTTTTTTGTTATTTTCCATTTCTTTTTAGTTAGTCTAGTTTGTTTTGCTCGAGGACGAGCAAAGTCTTGGTGTGGGGGTATTTGTTTAGACAGGATGCTTGTGAATTTTGCACCTCAGTCTACCTAGATTTAGCTCAAATAATTGGTAAATTAGGCTATTTATTTGTATTTTGTTGGTTTTGTAGGTAATAAAGAAAATTACGCAAATGGCAGATAATACATGCAAAGCATGCCAAAAGTTAGGCACGTTAACCTGAAAAACCTTGGACGATAACCCAAGATAAACTATGAAGCAAAGTCGGGTCAACAAGCACAAAAATTGTAGGAGGAAAAAGGAAGAAAAACACTGCAGAAATTTGGCATGGGCAGCCAGTGCCAGGTGGCACTGGTTGCCCATGCTAAATCCTATTTTTGCTCTATTTTGTTTGCAGAATTCCAGAAACTTGGCATGGGGTGCCCATGCCTCGTGGCACGACCATGCCACCCACTATTCTACCCTTCTTCTGTTGTTTGCAAGCTGTGCCACTTGGCACGACCATGCTGAACCTGCTGCGTCGGGATCTATTTAAAGCCCTAGCCCTCATTTGTGTAATGATGTAATTTTTAGGTTTTAAAAATAGAGTTTAGCCTAGGGTTTAGGGGAGATTAGTGTAGATTTATCATCATTTAGTAGCCACATTTAAAGAGTAATGAAGTTTTGATGCAATTAGGTTTCTTTGTCACTCTTTAATCTTCATTTTCATTCAAGTTCTTACTTTGTTGGGCTTGATTTACTAGTTTAACACCCAAATTTAGTTAGTTTTGTTTGTTGATGGATTGAAATTATTGCCTTCTTTTCCTACTCATCCTTCTATTCTTTCATCAGCTCTTAATCTCTCATTCTCTTTCTTCGAGAATGTAAATTTCAAACCTTTTCTCTCTCCTCCATCTTGGGCTTTGAAAATCTACTTTTACAAATTTGAGGTTTTGGCCCTCAATGGGTTAGCTTAGTAGTAGTTGAGTTAGATTAGTGAGAATGAGTAGAGAATCCATCTCCAATCATCACCCATTTGCTCTAACAATGGAAGCCAACCTCCATTGTTAGATTTTCAAGGTTTTGAAGTAATCCCATTCCTCTCTATTCTTTTAGTAAGTAAATTTCATGTTTTCTTAGTTAATTAGATGTTTTGCTGGCTATTGTTAGTTAATATGATGTTTTTTGTTGATTTTTTTAATTATGCTTTGTTTTAGTTTAGTTTAATTAATCATGTTTAAATTACAATTTGTGAGTAATTAGTTTTGTTAAATATACTTAGTGGGCCAAAATAACTAATAATTTGATTTCCACACAGTCACAGTGGATGAAAAATTTTATACCCTTATTGCCCCCCCTAAAACTACATCAACACTTGCACTCTACCTATTCTTGTCCACATTGCTCAATCCAAACATCATTTGAAATTCCATCCTGAACCTAACATACTATCTCACTCTCAATCTTTTCCAACTCATTAACAAATTCTTGATTTTGAGGATCAATAGTTGTTGCCAGGTGAATCTTAAATAACATTTTCAAAATGTTTCAATTGAATAGAAGCAGTAGCCCCCTTAAATAGGCCTTTGACATTGGCAGCATCAAATTCTAGAATGTAGTAACAAAATGTTTTTGCTTGATAATAGTTCTTCACCTTATAACATGGCAGTGAAGGTTTTGCTTTATCATAGTTCTTGACCTTTACACAACATGCTCCCAAGTTAAGGTTCAATGAAATAGCTAAATCCATCATCATTAAAGCTTCTTCCTCACGAGAAGGCCATCTAGCAACAAAGAATTAAATGGATTTTTTTTATAGAGACTAGAAGATTCTAGATAAACCCCTTTCCTAAACAATTTATTACCTTCCTTTTTGATCTTTAGCCTTAAATATATCTTTACAGGGATTGTCCTTTTTTATGCTACTGCCAAGAACATCCTTCTTGTTGGAAGATGAGTACGTACCTTAACAAAGCATAAGCAAATGGTCTTATTGCTTGGGAATCACCCACTGATTTGTTGAATCAAAACTGATACTGGCCACTAGAGTGACCATAATTGTCATGGCCCAAACCCGAACCCAAATGATAGGAGGCTAGCATAAGAGGAGGGGAGAGAGGCTCAGGGTTGCTGTTTAGTTTTCTATTACATCTTCAGAATTAGGTCCCTTAAAATAGTAGCACACGGCTTGTAACTAACAATGAGTAGTTAATTGGAATGATTAATAAATAATTAATAATTCCATAACCCCCCACTTAATGTGGGCTAGCAATGTGACCATGACACTAGTTCAATGGCTCCCCCTCGGTCACACAAACTATAAGTTAAACATCTCTTTGCCAACTAATCTCTTTACAACTCATACTAAGAATGGGTCATACGACAAAAAATGAACCAGTAGTGTTATATCAAGTCACCATCTAACTGATATAACACTTTAATAAAATAACAATGCCCCAAATCATTTAGATCATCACCAACAGCATACACTGTCCCTTTATGCCTATCGATATTTCTAATGATTATATACTAAATATAATCGTATAGGCTTGATATGGTGATGGAGAAATGATTTTTCATTAGAAAATTAAAAATAATTCATCTCAGTAAAATTGTTTTCCTAAAATGTTCCGCTAGGCCATATACATCTTAGCCCTTGGAAAACACATTAAGGTAGCAAAATCAAACTTTGACTTCATATCAAAATTCTAAGTCGAAGAGTATTGCCAATAAAGGTCATACAGTGACATTGAAAAGGAATTCACTTGTTACTCACCAAACATGCTAACATTTAGCATGCACAGTACGAAAGTGTGTCATGACATAACTACCTCTAAGCTGGCATGTCACTCTTCTATGCCATACACGTCATAAGTTTGACTTTTACCTAAAAAACCAACCTGAGCCACTAAATCAACATACTTAATGTTAATCTTGGCACTCAAGATTTCAATATAAAATCATTGTATTTCATATTCTACTTTCAGAAGTCTCATCTTACACTGACTAAGACAACTACCAGATTTTATAACTTATCATTCATACAACACAAGTATAATGATAATTCAATATTATACACACCTAGTGTTAATATTCTAAACTCTCATCCTACCCACTACTTAATTGCCAAGGCGATTAGCTGTGTGACAAGGCCAACCAAAACCTTGATGACATTTTAATATGCCTAAAGTGCAAAAATAAATAATGAGCATTTTACTCATTTACAAAAGAAACATGCCCATCACATAACAAGATAATTCCAAATACTAAACCTTATGAATTCCGAGGCTCCACATATGAGCTTTATGCATATAACTAGAAACATGTTTAGTCGAGGGAACACAATCACCTAGTTAGTGTATATATACCTAATGACAATCTTTTTTTGTCTCTATGGTAACAAGCAACATAATCTGCCTCCATAGTTGACATTGTTGTGTAGTTTTGCTTTTTACTGCACCATGACATGACTCTCCCACCTAGGGTGAAGACATATAATGAGGTTGACCTAGATTCACCCAGATCACCACCCCATTCAGTATTTGAGTATCCTCTTGACTTGAAGTCTCCTCCTTGATAGCAAAAGACTAAGTTAGTAGTACCATGATTGTAGCGCGTAATTCTCTTGACAGCTTTCCAATCAGCAAGTCCTGGTTACTTTCATAACGACTTACCAAACCAACTGCAAAGGAAATGTCAAACCGTGTACATAACATAACTTACATTGAGCTTCCTATGACACAAACATAAGAGACACGAACATGGCTTACATAATATATTATCTTTATTTCATCATCTATTTTAGGGTATTGATCAATGTTGAAGGTTGGACCCTTCTCAACTGGAGTATCTATGGGTTTGGAATTATACATCCAAAATTGTTTCAAGACCTCTTTGATGTATGCCTCTTGGGACGGTTTTGGATTATTTCCACTCCTAGGACATACTTAGCTTTACCTATGTCCTTTATCTCAAAGACATAGGACAACCACTTTTTTTAGTAGCTTCAATCATCTCCAAGTTGTTCCCAGCCAACACTACGTCATCAATATATAGGGAAAAAAACATAATCCCTCATGTTGATCTTTTGACACACACACACAATGTTCTTCTATAATTATAGATAAGCTGACCAAAATTATAACTTCATCGAATCTAAAGTATCAAGATCTAGAAGATTGCTTAAGATCATATATTGACCTGTTAAGACGACACACTTTGTTCTCTTGTCCCTTTGATACAAAGCCAACAGATTGGTCCATATAAATTTGTTCCTAAAGGTTACCATTGAGAAAAGCAGTCTTTATGTCTATTTGAAACAACTCGAGGTCCAAATGGTCAGTCAGGGCTAGGAGTGGGTGAACAGAGATAAATCTCATCACAAGAGAAAATGTCTCCTTGTAGTATATAGCTTAATTTGAGTGAAGCCTTTTTCCACTAGACGAGCCTTGAGCTTTATCAATCAAACCATCTCCAGATGTTTTATCTTGAAGACACACTCATTTTCAATAGACTTACATTGGGGCAGATTAATGAGTTCTCAAACCTTATTTCTTACCACTAAGTCCATCTCATCTCTCATGGCATCCATCCACTCTTTGTGATGAATCGATCGCCTCTTGATAAGAGATAGCTTTCTCAACTTCCAAGGGAGTGTATAGGAATATTTCTTGTTCGATTTAGAATATCGTCGAGGAATTCTTCATGCTCACTCCTTCGGATCTTAGGACGTTCATTATTTGTCTGTCTAGGTGTGGAATTCCTCTGCCTTTCTCTACAAGGTGTGGGAGCCTAAGCATGTTGAGAATTACTCACACTATCCCTTAGAGGTGTGAATCCTGAATATGTGGACTAACTACACATTCAGCTGTTCAGGAACAAGAGACTGAGGACAAACCTCATTCTTAGGTTGACTCTCCCCAAGAATTAGGGATTGAGGACGAGCCTCATTCTGTTGAACATATAAGTCTCTTATGTTCCTTTTGAATAGGGGATGTGTGCCATCCTCAGTGACTTGGTTAGAATTCAAATCTTCCCTCTAACCGAAAGATGGTTAAATGTCTTGTTATAACTCAGACAGTTTGACATCCTTCTTTATTTCAGTAATAGATGGGAACTCATCCTCAAGAAAGTCGACATTATGGGTATCTATTTCATCAAAGAGATATTCACGATCTCAATTGGTTCGCAGAGTTCTAACATTTCATTCGAGTTGGGTCTCTACTACCACCATAAAGTGTGTGAGCACATCAAGTAGTTAATAGTAGTGAGATAATAGGTACATATACCTATATCATGAATAATATATAGCTTCATGATATACATACTTTAACATTCGTGGGCCCACAAATGTCTGGAGTGAATGAACTCCAAGGGATTCGATATCCTCGAAGCCTTACCAAAAGACTTCATAGTTGTTTACTAGCTAGACATAACTCCCATCTAGTTGAGTTGGTCTTAAAAGACCATCTTTTGCTAGTTTGTTAAGTCTATCCTGGCCCTTATTGTCAAGCAGAGCGTGCCTAAAAATAGAGTCGAAAAAGGTAGCAAAGATAGATGATGTTTTATTTCGTCCAATGCATCGAAAACACCTTTCAATGTTGCATGACCAAACAAATTACCATTGTACAAGAAGTCTAAAACATCTAGGCGAAAATCAAAAGATAAAACTAATCTCAGAAGCAAAAGATACAAGGGAACATCGCACCTTAGGTGCATAGAGGGCATCATGAAGAAGCAACATATTTCCTTCGCAGAATTTCAGATGATATTTCCAGATTTGAAGGACATCTTCTTTACTGTCGTTCCTTAATATGACAGTCTGTGAACTCACCGAGTAGCAATCAAAGTTCACAAAATGACTTGGTCCTGAATTATATGGTTGGTTGCTCCAGTGTCTACAATTCACTAGGGATCTTAGTTGGCAGCTAATGCTTGGGAGGACACATATTATTTAGGGGTAACGGCACAAGAAGGTAACTTAATTAGCTTCGGACAGTCTCGAGCATCAGGCTCTTATTTCCACAGTTCGTAGCACTTCGTACATGCTATTTTCTTCTCTCTATTATCCTTATCCTTTTCCCTTTAGGTAATACCACCCTCAGGTTTAGAGGATCAAGAGGAAATGAATCTAGTCAAACATGACGCGAAGATGATCCCACATGTGCTCAGCGATGGAACAGCTTTCATATTCCCCCACCATATTGTCATGCATGCTATACCATAGTATAGCATGTCAATCGATCCATTCTCGAGCCATTTTTGGTATGCCCTTATGCTCTCTCGATATTGCTCGCTAGTAGTACCATTTTTGCCTTTCACATCTTTGCCTATCTCAGGAGACCTAGAAGCTATCAAATGTTCTAACACTTCACGCTTGTTCAGAAGATACAAAATCTTTTGACACTATGTGTCATAGCTAGTGCAATCTTGCTTTTTATTTATAAGCAAATCACCAATCATATTTTAATTGTCATATGCAGAAGTATACATTTAAAAGATGGACAATGTGCATATTTTCAAATAATTAAATTATCAAAAACTCCATCACTCAAATCATATGATTGAAAATTTTGCCAAGCTCATAATCATCACATATAGACGCAAATTAGAAGTTTCTATAATTTCATTATCACATTTGTCCATAAAACAAAACTTATGGTGAGTATATTTGTTAAACTCATTACCATTTTTAGAAATATCATAAAGATATCCAACTTAGTATGTAAAACAAATTTACATGAAGTTATATTATAGAAAATGAATTTATACAATCTTGGTAACATATTATATATGTGTCATTCAAAACTCATTTTAATGACATAATATACAAAGTGTATAATAATATGAAACTATACGGTGAAAC
Organism: Selenicereus undatus; assembly: GCA_017589665.1. Taxonomy (NCBI): domain Eukaryota; kingdom Viridiplantae; phylum Streptophyta; class Magnoliopsida; order Caryophyllales; family Cactaceae; genus Selenicereus; species Selenicereus undatus. Next base: position 13,207 of record JACYFF010030575.1, read on the forward strand.
ATTCACAAATATAAAACGAATTCATATAACATGTTACAAGTGACGTAAAAGCCCAAATAGAATAATATTATATAAAACACATTTATATAATTACATTTGATATTAAATATATTCACATGTCACTCGCAAATTATAAACACATTCATAGTTCTACGAAATTAAATTCTATGAAACGAATCCATAAAATGCTGCTTAATTACATCATAAAACACATTTATGTGATCAAATGAGAAGGAATTTATACTAATAAAGCCTTATCAACTTAGGCATGGGCAAATACACAACACAATTAGCAAATACACAACAGCTCATGCAATTTATATATATAAAACACATTTATAGAATATCACTAATTGATGATGGATATGAAACAAATTCATGTAACAAAATATTATATAAAACATATTTATACAATTTAATTTGTAAAATGAAACATATCCAAATATTAATTGCAAGTAATTATACAGAACACATCCAAATATTAATTGTAGGTAATTACATATATAAATAAAATGAAACGAATTCAAGTAGAACTTGTCAATCTAATTTAAAATATGAAACAAATTCAAATATTGCTAGTGAATTATTATATAAAATATATTCGTATAATATTGTTTCCTTATATTTACGACATGAATTCATGAAATATTGTTAAATTGCATACCATTCATGATAATATGAAAATGATTCATATTAAATAATTTGAACATAGAGCTTTATTCATGCCAACATAAACAATGATACTATACCCAGAAAACATATTTACACAATATAACTTGAAACATATTCATTTATAGCTTCTTATTCTAATATTTTACATGATTTTATGCAGAATACATTTGCAAAAATAATATGAAACAAGTTCATATTAAATAACTAAGCATGGGCATATACCAACATAACCTCATTCTCCCTTTTCTTGGCAGCTTAGTTGGACAGGGGAACACATCCATAAAAATAAAAAGAAGAAAGGGGAAGGAAGGACCATAGTTCAACCCCAAAAAGGAAAAACATATAATCACTCCTTCACCCTCTTCCAGACATCTCTCTCTCTCTGATCTTCTCTTTTTGGCCCCAAAAAAATGGAATCCTAGGATCCTTCTCTGGTTACCATCACTGAGCCATGTACTTTAACTGTACCCCTCACTTTTCAATGGTTCTACCTGAGCAACCATAATCGCTTTGTCGTTGCCTAAAGAACACCCAAATGATGAGACTGTCTCACCACTGCCCTCATCCGCCTAATTATGTGTGCCTAACCTCTATCTCTGGCCATCTTGAGTCACACTGTGATTACGACCGCATTGATCGACCAAACACCTGTCATAAGACGCAACCCACATACTTGAAAGCTAGCAAGGAGATGGCGTGTGAAGGTACACGCCTATCTTTTGGTGACCAATTGATGAATTGTGACTGGTATGGCATAGATAAGGTGCAAAGAGGGTTGTTGTGGCATAGACGAGGTGCAAAGAGGGCTGTTCGAGGAAGAATATGGTCGAATCGACCTTAGTCGGTGGCGGGTGAGTACACATGCCGCCCCTCCAAGCAGGCTTGATGGGTAAGTCTCGAGTCCTTGCCTTTTGCGACCCAGTTTTTATAAATGATATCTGGGTGTGAGTTGGGTTATGTAATAGCCCAACCCTAAATCATGTTTATTTATTTAATTACCTCATATTAATGATTTTCTCATATTTATTTATCGCATTTAATCATCCCGATGGGGAAAAATTCATTTGGGCCTTAGTTTGTAGTTCGATTTTTTTTTTATCGTGACATTTTGGGTGAATTGATAGACGACCATGACAAAATGTTTCAAAAGATTAAATTATTGTTCATAACAACCCAAATATTTTATTCCGAGCCATGCAAAAAAAAATAGATTTTGAAGAGGTATTTTGCTCAATGGGCCCAAATCACGTAAGCCCAAACAAGGCCCAACAAATTATGCTTTGACTTGGCTAATTCCCTTTTTGAATATTCCTAAAACATAATTAGTAAAAGATACTTTATGGAGGATAAAACCTAGCCAAGTAAATTTTTTCAATCAATTCTAGCAAAGGAAACATAATCACTCACACATCTCTCTCTCCCTTCTCTCCCCCAGTCACGGCACCCCCCCTTTGCTTGCTACCACGACCAACCCCCCCCCCAACCGGAGTTGCTGCTACCACTAGTCTATCACCAACAATCTAGCCACCATTTCCTCTCAACCCCCACCCTCATCAACCACTTTTCTCACCCCTCATCTAAGCATCAAAGTGAGTAACCCTAACCTTATTTTTGTTGATTTGATTTGTGTGTTGGTTTTGATTGTTGTTTTGTTATTTTTGATTGTTGATCGTGTTGTTTTGATGGTAATAACAGTTATTTTGGTGTTTAAATTGTTGGTGAAACTTGAGAGTAAGTGGGATTTGAGATTGTTCATGATCATGCAAGCTCAAGACTAAGTGATGTTTATGAATTGTTTTGTATTTGTTTGGAAATTTTTGGCTTCATAAATGATTATGGTGGTGTTGTTCAGGTTTTGAATGAGTTAAAGGTGAGTCTAAGTTGGCTAAAATCTAGGGTTTTAATGATTATGCAAGGTTTAGCGTTCTTTTAATATCAAGCATGTTATTTGTGTATATTTGGTTGAGAAATGAATCTTTGATGTGTCTTTCAGCTTGAAAAATGATTTGGTGTGATTCTTGAAAAAGGGGTGGATTATGGGAATTTCTCAAATTGATTATAAAGGGGTCATTTTGCTTATTTATGCAAATAAGTGAGATCATGGATGTGCTTTGAGTGGGTTTGGGAAAGAGAAGAATTAAAAATTTGATGTGGATGATTATGGAGTAAAATTGAGTAATATGGCTTTGTATGTTGATGAGAAGGACCAAGGCTTTGTTGAATGATTTTAAGGAGAGATTTTAGATGGGGAATTATGTGAAAAGAAGGGGAAAAACAAAAATAGTGTGGCTTTGAAGAGATTGAAAATATGGGACATTTTGCAATTAAAATGTTACTGATCAAGCCATCAAAAAATTGTATTTTTGGTGGGCAGTTAGATCAGTGAATTACATTTCAAATGCCTTTTGAATCACTTTAATTCGAGTGCTGTGGAAAATGTTATGGCTGTTTTTTTAGAATTTTGCAGCTTAGACCAAAACTAGCACCCTTGTGTTCTAGCTCAAGTTCGGGAATCCTATTGTGGGAATCATATTTTGCATTGGAAATGAAAGTTTTGCGGGACTTTTTAAGCTTTCTATATTGGAGAAGTAGGTCTCAAATGGCGGTCAGGAGATTAAGTTACTAATCATATATTTTGGCCCCTATTAAGCCTTTTTTTTAAAAACTAAAACTATCAATTATGAAAATAAATACATTTGCTAACTATATGTTCCTATAATGATAGTTTTGCACAGAATTTGGGCTAATCTATTATTTCATGCCTTTTTGTGCATAATCTTAATTAGTGAATTTCATTAAAAGTGCCAGGTACGTTTATTGCCTGTTTCTTTAGAAATCAGCATGTATTTATCAAAATTATGATGTTTCGATAAGCACATTAATGAATTAGTTTAGTCAATGATTTATTACATAATTAGTGATCCCATCAGTTATCAGTTATAGAGCATTGCCCTTCAGTTACCCGCGGGCCTTCAGGTCAGGTTCCCCGATTAGCTTGACAAGTGTACACCTATCTATATATCGTAACAGTTACCAGGGGTTCACTATTAGATAATAATGAGCAATGCAGTTTTATGTTAATCCCATTCCCTGTTTTAAATTAAAATGAAATGCAATATGGGTCCAACCATTTTTTCAATGAACATTTAACAATATAGAAATGTATGTATTGAGCTTCGACTCACAGTTCGAAGTGTTTTCATATTTTGTTTTAGGCAAACACTCAGTGAATCGCCCTTAGGCTGGTAGGCCGATAGAAGAAGATAAGTGAGTGAGACAGCCTGAAAGGAACAGTGATGTATTAGTGATGAAATGTTTTGAGCACTGTATTGTGAAATATGCTGATGTTAGAGCTATATGCTCTGCAAAGAGTTACTATATTTTGGTGTAAACTTTGAGATACTAGAAACTGTTTATGTGTGGTTTTGATGGTTTGTGATTGTGTGAATGTCTTGTGGTAGTAAGCGATGTTCAACTTGTTTATGTTTATTATTTTGGTGTAAACTTTGATATACTATATTTTGGTGTAAACTTTGAGATACTAGACCCTTTCTCTGTGTATTGTTATGGTCCTTGCCCACGATTGACCCGTGGGTCGAGTTTAGACTCCGTTATCATCATTTCATGATGACAGGGAACCGAAGTTGGGACAGACGTAGGTTTCAGGTCTAGGGGGCTTGGGCTACTATCACGTTGAAGTTGATGTTACTAGAGGAGTTCAAGCAGAGGGGGGTTACCATGGAGACCTTTAAGCACATTTTTCCTTTATATCAGGCACATCCCCTGCCTTCGCTACCCGCACCAGCAGAGGGACCACCAACGCTATTTGCACCTAGCACTCCTTTGATGCCCGACAACCCTGGACAGGTTCATGTGGTGGTGGATCTCCCCGATACATTAGAGATCGTGGTACTTAGTCCGGATGACGAGCCCATGGGGGGTCTTGACGACCATCTAGAGGATGAGGACGATCCAGAGGGGGTTCAAGAGATTGATGAGGTAGTGGAGGAGCAGCCGATTGATTAGGAGATTGATGAGGTAGTGAGAGAGCAACAGGAGGATCAAGAAGTCGACGAGATAGAGCCAGGAGCATTAAACAACAGCTTTGACTCAAGCAAGGAGCCTGATGGTGAGTCTGACCCCGATTACGATCCATCTAGGGATTGTTAGGTTATTTCAGGTGTTGATTTGCATAGGTTACATTTTGAGCCTGCATGTATATGTATGGTCAAATTGGATAGTTGCATTTTGTGTAGCATATGGCATTATATATAGTCAGTCAAATCCTTCCGACCGTGGTGACATGGTCCGTTTCTCTCTTTGGGCATGTGACGGATCTAGTGTCTGGGGGGCTAGTTAGTGTTTTGGGTAGGAGTCAAAGCTGATCTTACTTAATCAGTTAGATGTGATAGACTTTCGTTGATCATGTATATAAGTAAGCAGCTACGTAAGTAAATAAGTAGTTATGGAATTATATAATGAAGTTATGGGTTTTGTTTTAAATAATATTTGATCCATATTAAATATATTTATTGGGCATGCTTATCTTATCTGTTGAGATATTCCAGTGATTGAATTGTTTCGTTTAATGTATGATCAGAATGTCTAATTGGTGCAAAACAATGCGGAGACTCATATAGGGGATAACTCTAACCATAGCCAAGGATAAGGTGAACAAGCCTCACGTTATGTGCCACCAATTTTGGAAAAATGCCACCAACTCCCCCTGAGTTAGCTAACAACATTGGGAATCCGAACTACTGGCCGACCTTAGTAGCTGAACTGATGAAGTGGATTCCCCAAGTACCTACTGAAGCCCCTCGTAAAGATGATAAATTAGCAGATAGTGTGGCACAACGCAATCCTAAAGTATATGACGGAAATTATGATCCAGTAGTATTTGAGGAATGGGTAAGGGGAATGGAGAAAACCTTTACAGTGGTAGAGGTTCCAAAAGAAAACAAAGGAAACATTGGGACGTATTATTTGACTGGAGAAGCTGATATTTGGTGGAACACTGTTAAGGGTAGGCTCGTAGGGCCCGAATTCACCTAGAGTAAATTTTTAGAAGAGTTGAGGGCAAAATTTTCCCTAGTTGTGGTCCAAAGACAAAAGGAGAAAGAGTTTATGGAGTTGAAGATGAGTGGTAATATGACTGTGATGTGTTATGCCAGTAAGTTTATAGAATTATCCAGGTTTGTCGCTGAATTTGTGTCATCTAAAAGGTTAAAGATGATGAGGTTTGAAAAGGGTTTGGCCTTCTACATTCGAAATTAGTTAGCTGGGCAACCAATTTTGACTTATCAAGAGCTACATAAACGAGCCGCTGAAGTGAAGCGAGTGAATGCAGCGTTGAGGGCCCTAAACCCGATCAATCAAAAGAGAAAAGGGTTTGAGCGAGGAACTCCGAGTGAGATTGTGAACCAAAAGAAACCTTCTCCCGCTCCTACCAAGAGCTGACCTACAGACTCAGTGGAGCCCTGTGGGAAATGTGGAAGAACAAATCACACCACCCCTAAATGTCGAGTAGGAACCAATAAGTGCATGTGGTATGGAAGCCCTAAACACCTCATTGTTGCATGCCCCTGAAGATTAAAGGCTGTAGACAAGTGTGCAGCAAAACTGCCCCACCTCGCCAACGGGCCCCACCTCCAAGGCTTGCAGTAGTAGGATGAGCATATGTAATGAGTAAGAAGGAAGCTATCACCTCTGGTACGGTAGTAACTAGAACTCTCTTTTTCAATTCATAACCATTTTGTGTATTATTTGATTTAAGTGCTACTCACTCATTTATTTCCACTCGATCTACCATGGAATTGAACCTTGAGAATAGGAGGACGTAAACCAATTATAGGATCAAGTTGCCTAAAGATTCTGTAGTTGAGTGGTCCATCTCCTATAAACTTGTTCCATCACCATTTATGGGACCACCTTCTCAGAGGATTTGATTCAATTCGATCTGTTCGATTTTGACATTAGTTTGGAGATGAATTGGTTGCATACTTATGGGGCCAAAATTGATTGTGAAGATCTTAAGGTTATTTTGCATGATGAAAATGGGCGAGAAGTATATTTCTATGGGCAAAAAGAGGAAAGATCTTGACCCTTGATTTCTGCTGTGAAAGCAAGTACGTTGTTATGTTAGGGATGTGTGGGATATTGGGGTTATGCTATTACACTCAAATGAAAGAAGGGAAAGTAGAAAATATTTATGTAGTTTGTGAATTTAAAGATGTTTTTCCTGAGGAGTTACCAGGATAACCCCCGTAGAGGGAAATTGATTTTAGAATTGAGTTAATCCTCGGTGCCTAACCTATCTCCAAAATCCCATATTGTATATCCCCAATTGAGCTTAAAGAACTGAAGGACCAGTTAGATGAATTATTATAGAAGGGAATTATCAGACCAAGTGTGTGACCATGGGGTGCCCCAGTGTCATTCAAAAAGAAAAAGGATGGAAGCTTAAGGCTACGTATTGACTACAGGGAGCTAAACAAGATCACCATCAAAAATAAATATCCTTTGCCGTGAATGGATAACTTGTTTGATCAACTACATGGAGCAGGAGTCAGGGTACCATCAACTTAGGATTCAGCCTGAGGACATCCCCAAGACTGCGTTTAGGACCAGATACGGTCACTATGAGTTTACAGTGATGCTGTTGGCCTTACCAATACTCCCGTAGCCTTCATGGATCTTATGAACAAAGTCTTCATATCCTACTTAAACGAGTTTATAGTGGTGTTCATTAATGACATTCTTATCTATTCTAAGTATAGGGAGAAACGTGCTGATCATTTGATGGTGTTGGAGACCCTGAGGGAGCATCAGCTCTATGACAAATTAAAGAAGTGCAAATTTTGGTTGGAAGAAGTTGTATTCTTGGGACACGTCGTTACAAAAGAAGGAATTAAAGTTGACCCACAGAAGGTGAAGGCAATCACATAATGGTCAAGAACTACCAATGTCACTGAGATTAGAAGCTTTATGGGTTTAGCGGGCTATTATCGAAGGTTCTTTAAGGAATTTTCGAAAATAGCTTCGCCCCTGATCAATTTGCTAAAGAAAACGAATACATTTGAGTGTACATAGAAGTGTGAGAGAGCTTTTCAGGAGCTAAGGCAGTGATTAACTACCATCCCAATCCTAACGCTACTAGTAGAGGGTAAGGAGTATACCATTTATAGTGATGAAGAACGATTTGGGGTGTGTTTTGATGCAGGAAGACAAAGTAGTAGCTTATGCCTCTCGACAGCTCAAGCCTTATGAGAAACATTACCTTACCCATGACCTAGAGTTAGCAACTGTGGTCTTTGCACTAAAAATTTGGAGGCATTACCTATATGGGGTATTATGCAAGATCTATACTGACCATCAAAGTCTGATGTATATCTTCACCTAGAATGAGCTCAATTTGAGATGACGGTGTTGGCTTGAGTTGCTTAAGTATTCTAATTTGCAGATTCAATATCACCCAGGAAAAGCAAATGTTGTAGCGGATATCCTGAGTAGGAAAGCGCAACGTAGCTCAAACACTATGATGATTACTTAGCTGAGTCTCTTGAGAGAGCTTGAGGACTTGGGAATTCAACTAGTGTCTCATTGGGCAAGTAAATGTTCAATTTTCAGCACTTACCTTACAGTCTTCCATAGTGAACGAAATTCGGGAGAACCAGGAAAGTGTTCTTGAACTCCAAAGAATAAAGAAAAATTTAGACACAGGGAAGTCTCCTAAGTTTATAGTAGATGAGGATGGGACCTGCGATTTCAGAATCGCCTGTGCGTACCTAAAAATGAGGAATTAAGGAAATAGATCCTAGAAGAAGCTCACGATACTCCCTACTCGGTGCATCCAGGGGGCACTAAGATGTACAGAGACTTGAGACAATACTTCTGGTGGAATAATATGAAGAAGGAGATTGCAGAATACATAGATAAGTGTCCAACCTGCCAGAAGGTTAAAGCAGAGCATCAAAGTCCTATGAGTGAGCTACGCCCCCTAGAAATTCCCACTTGGAAGTGGGATTCGATCTCAATGGACTTTGTTATGAGTTTACCCTTTACTGCTTCAAAGAAAAATGCTATTTGGGTCACAGTCGATCGGCTTACCAAGTAAGCCCATTTTCTGCCAATTAGAGATACTTGGGGGGGTTGAAAAACTAGCCCAGCTGTATGTTAAGGAGATAGACCGACTACACGGGATTCCCTTGGGCATATTATCAGATAGGGATCAAAGATTCCAAGCCATTTTTGGGCAAGCGCTTCAAAAAGCCATTGAGACCAAATTGAACTTTAATAGCTCTTATCATCCTGAAACAAATGGGCAAACCAAAATAGTGAATCAAATTCGAGAAGCATGCTAAGAGCTTGTGTATTGGAGTTCCAAGGGAAATGGAAAGACAATTTACCATTGGTGAAGTTTTCTTATAATAATAGCTATTGATCCACCATCAAAATGGCCTCGTTTGAGGCTTTATATGGGAGAAAATGTAGAACCCCGCTATGCTGGAGTGACTTGGATGAGGCATTTACCATAGGCCTCGAAATGATCCAGGAAACCATTGAAACAATAAGAAGAATTCGAGAGGATACTAAGGCTGCCCATAGTTGGCAAAAGAGTTGTGCTGACAAAAGAAGGAGGCCTTTGGAGTTTAAAGTAGGTGTAAAGTTTTTCTGAAAGTTTTGCCAACCAACGGCATCAAGAGGAATGGAATGTAAGGGAAATTGAGTCCAAGATATATTGGCCCCTATGAAATCGTTGAAAAGTTGAATCCCATAGCTTATCATCTGGATCTACCAGTAGAACTTGAACACCTGCATAACATGTTTCACGTCTCTCAGCTCAAGAAATATATTCCAGATCCAGACCATGCCATCATATCTGAACCTATCGAAATCACTGGGGATCTAGTATATGAAGAGCATCAAGTCCAAATACTAGATCGTAAGATTAAACAGCTATGCAACAAGCAGATACCTCTAGTCAAGGTGCTTTGGACAAACCATACCTCCCAAGAAGCCACTTAGGAGACCAAAAAGGAAATGAAAGCCAAGTACCCACATTTATTTGGTGTAACCTTGCTTGACATGGTAAAGTTCATAAGTTTCGAGGACGAAACTGTTTAAGGGGGGAAGGCTATAACAGCCCACCCCTAAATCATGTTTATTTATTTAATTACCTCATGTTAATGATTTTCTCATATTTATTTATCGCATTTAATGATCTCGACGGGGAAAAATTCATTTGGGCCCTAGTTTGTGATTCGGTTTTTTTTATCATGACATTTTGGGTGAATCAATAGACGACCCTGACAAAATGTTTCAAAAGATTAAATTATTGTTCATAACGATCCAAATATTTTATCTCAAGCCATGCAAAAAAAATAAATTATTTCGAAGAGGTATTTTACTTAACGGGCCCAAATCACGTAAGCCCAAATAATGCCCAACAAATTATGCTTTGATTTAGCTAATTCCCTTTTCGATTATTCCTAACTACTTTATGGATGATAAAACCTAGCCAAGTAAATTTTTTCAGTCAATTCTAGCCAAGGAAACATAAGCACACACACATCTCTCTCTCCCTTTTCTCCCCTAGTCACAGCACCCCCCTTGCTTGCCGCCGCCACCAACCCCCCCTACCAGAGCTGCTGGTGCCACCATTCAACCACCAACAATCCAGCCACCATCTCCTCTCAACCCCCACCCTTATCAACCACTTTTCTCACCCTTCTTCTAAGCATCAAAGTGAGTAACCCTAACCTTGTTTTTGTTGATTTTAACTTGCGTGTTGGTTTTGATTCTTGTTTTGTTATTTTTGACTGCTGCTGATGTTGTTTTTATGGTAATAAGAGTTATTTTGGTGTTTAAATTGTTGGTGAAACTCGAGAGTAAGTGAAAGTTGAGAATGTTCATGATCATGCAAGCTTAAGCTTAAGTGATATTTATGGATTATTTTGTATTTGTTTGCCTATTTTTAGCTTCATAAATGATTATGGTGGTGTTGCTGAGGTTTTGAATGAGTTAAAGGTGAGTCTAAGTTGGCCAAAATCTAGGGTTTTAATGATTATGCAAGGTTTAGCTTTCTTTTACTATCAAGCATGTTATTTGTGTATATTTGGTTAAGAAATGAATCTTTGATGTGTCTTTCAACTTGAAAAAATGATTTGCTGTGATTCTGAAAAACGGGTGGATTATGGGAATTTCTCTAATTGATTATAAAGGGTCATTTTGCTCGTTTATACAAATATGTGAGATCATGGATGTATTTTGAGTGGGTTTGGGAAAGAGAAGAACTGAAAATTTGATGCAGATGATTATAGCGTAAAATTGGGTAATCTAGCTTTGTATGGTGATCAAAAAACTGTGATTTTTGGTGGCCTGATAGATCAGTGAGTTATCTTTCAAATTCCTTTTGACTATCTTTAATCTGAGTTCTGTAGAGCATGTTATGGATGTTTTGTTTAGAACTGCGCAAGTTGGACCAAAACTAGCACCCTTGTGTTCTAGCTCAATTTGGGAACTCTACTGTGGGAATCATGCTTTGTGTTGTAAATGAATGTTTTGCGGGACTTTTTAAGCTTTCTATATTAGGGAATTAGGTCTCAAATGGGGGTCGGGAGATTAAGTTACGAGTCATTCATTTTGGCCCCTCTTAAGCCTTTAATTTTTTTTTACTAAAACTATCAACTATGAAAATAAGTACATTTGCTAACTATATGTTCCTATGATGATATTTTTGAACAAAATTTGGGCCTAATCTATTGATTCCTCCCCATGACCCTATCATTAAAGCCTAAGAATACGGGATGGTAGTTTACTTTATGGAGTTCCCAGATCGGAAGTTCCTATTTTTCTCAACACTAACAAAATTCCAACTATGCATGTTCAAGAAGATCCATTAGATTCTTACATCTCCTGACGGTCCAACAAAAATCCCAAATAGTAGATGTCTATATGTGGAAGTACATTGTGCACTAATCGAGTATAAAAATGAAAAAGCCAAACCGGCTCATTATCTGGTTCAGATAGTTGATTTCGACGGCCCTGAAGATCGACAATTAGAATGGAATCCAAAATGTTGAGAATTAGTTACTGATCCTGCTTCAGCAAGAGCCATTGGATTTTTCAACATTTATCAACAGAGTTGGAGATTAATTAAACAAGAAAAAACACTAATCCATTGTCTTTCACTTATCATAATGATTTTAGCGAGTATATGAAGGTGTAAAGAGCAACTTCATAAGATGTTTTTGATTATCTCTTTGATGTTGGAGCTGGAAAATTCTTATCAAAAAAAGGAAAGAAATATCTTCTTGATTTATTTGAGAAATGGGACCTAGAGCATCATCAATTAGATGAAGATTTTGATGATTATCCAGATAATGATGGTTTAGAAGATATAATTGGAGATGGAGGCATGCAGAATCTCAATAGTGATGACTAGTCTTGTCATCATTAAAAACTCTAAAAAGTGGTTGCTCCATTATTATACTATTTTGACAAGTGTTAGGTCTGTAAAATAAAACAATGTATTATAGCCACATGAAAAGTCAGTGTACTGAAGCTATGTGAAAAATCAGTGTGTACTGTATCCATTAGGGCATCCTATGTGCGCCCAGCCCTCTATAAAAGGAAAGGCTGCGTGCTGAGAAGGGACACATTCATTTGAGCATTCTTGAGCAAAAGAGAAGTCAGAATTCTCCATTTCTCTATGAGCAAGCATCTCTAATGATCTTAGTTGAAGTCTCTCTTCAAGCTTTCTATTGTAATATTTCCGCTTTTCAGCTTCCAATAAAAGAAGTTTTCCCAGTAGGGAATGTTATTCAATTGATCCTTATGTTTTAAATATTATAATTTCTTGATTAAAGTGTTACTATCCTTTAAAAATATATAAAACTTGATTAGTGACTACGGTCTGAGGTAGGAAACGAAATGGATTTGTGTTGTGCCTGATCTTAGGAAGGTGGGTTTAAGATTAACAATCTCTGTAAACCGGAAGCTAGAGGAACGCCAGAGTCCAGCACCGACTACGTTCAGGTAATGGTCAAAACTCTCTAATTAAGCTTTAATTATTTTTGCTAAGCATGGTGGGTCGTTAATCACAGAAAAGATAATATTTATGATATAAGTAGCAGATTGTGATAACTATTACCAGTGAAGTCATTATAAGAAGTCTAAACAAAAATATAAACTTAGTTTTATGAAGAAGTCCCAAAAAGTTGAGTATTTGCACTTGAAACGTCATTTTGGACAAAAATATCAAATTCAGAAAGTTCAGGGAGTCAGTTGCAAAGAAAAACTTCAGCCAGTAACTATTTCTTAAAATATCGAACCCTGTTAATAGTTTACCCAAAATATTAGGTACTTGAGAATACATTCTAAAAAAGTGGACCCCTAAAAATTATTCCCAAAGAATCTAGGTACTCCAGAGTCGTCAATTGGGGAGATAAGTGTGCTTAGTCTGTAAGAAGGTCTGCTACTCTAATAATACTTGAAGAAAAGTTGGCTTGACTTACAAGAAGGTCCATTGCTCTAGTAATACAAGAAGATAAGTTCAACTGACTTGCAAAAAGGTATGTTGCTCCATCGATACTGGAATTAAAGATCGCCATACCCACAAAAAGGTATGTTGCTCCATCGATACTGGAATTAAAGATCGCCAGACCCACAAAAAGGTCTCAACGGCTCTAGTGATACCGGAAAATATGTTCCCTTTGCCCACAAGAAGCTATATTGCTCTAGTGACGTAGGAAGATAAGTTTGTCAGACCTGCAAAAAGGTCTACTACTCCAACATTACAGGAAGATAAGTTCGTCAGACCCGCAAAAACGTTCACTGCTTAAGTGATGCAGGAAGAAAAGTTTGCCTAACCTGCAAAAATGTTCGTTTGAGCGATACAAGAAGATAAGGTTTGCCTAACTTGCAAAAAGGTTCGCTGGTGTAGTGACACAGCAAGATACGTCATCTTGACCAGTAAAGAGGTCCACTGCTTGAGTGAGAGAGGAAGATAAGTTTGCCTAACCAATAGAAAGGTGCGTTGCGCTAGTGATACAGGAAGATGAAGCTTGCCTAACATGCTAAAAGGTCTGCTACTCTCGTGATGTAGAAAGCTAAGTTCGGCTGACCTGCAAATAGGTTTGTTGCTCCAACAATGAGAGGAAGATCAATTCGTTGGACTTGCAAAAAGTCCGGTACTGCTCGAGTGATGTGGGAAGATAAGTTGGCCTAACCTATGAGAATGTCCGTTGCTCTAATAATGCAAGAAGATGAGTTTGCCTGACGTGCAAAAAGGTATGTTGCTCCAGCGATATAGGAATTAAAATTTACCTAACATCCAAAAAGGTCTGCTGCTCTAGTGATACATGAAGATAAGTTCCCCTGGCTTGCAAAAAGCTATGTTGCTCCAGTGATATGGAAAGATATGTTCGTTGGACCCGCAAAAAGGTCTACTGCTCCGGCGATACAGGAAGATAAGTTCGCCAGACCCACAAACACATCCGCTGCTCAAGCGATACAGGAAAAAAAGTTCGTTTAACCTTCAAAAAGGTTCACTGCTCCACCGATACAAGAAGATAAGGTTCGTCTCACCACAAAAGGGCCCAGTGCTCTAGTGATACGAGAAGATAAATTCGCCTTACTAGCAAAAAGGTCCGCTGCTCTAGCAATGAAATTAGATAAAGTTTGCCTAACCTGGAAAAAGGTCCTCTACTTCAGTGACACAAGAAGGTAATTAGGCATGACCTACAAAAAGGTTCACTCCTCCAACCACATAGGAAGATAAATTCGCCTGGCCCGTAAAAGATCCGCTGCTCCAGCGAAGAAGGTATATAAGTTCAACTGACCAATAACAGGTCTGCTGCTCCATCGACACAGGAAGATAATTTCAACTGCTTATAAAAAGGTTCGCTGCTCCAGTGATATAGGAGGAAAACATTGCCTAACCTGCAAAAGGGTCCACTGCTCCATCGATACAGAGAGATAAAGTTCGTCTCACATACAATAAAGTCTGTAGCCCTAGCGATAAAAGGAGGTAAATTTACCTGACTTGCAAAAATGTCTCTTGCTCAGCGATACACAAGGATAAGTTTGCCTAAATTGTAAAAGGTTTTGCTCTCCTAGTGACCTAGGAAGATAGGCTCACCTAATAGGCAAAAGATCGGCAACTTCAGCGACACAGGTACATAAGTTTGCCCAACCCACAAAAAGGCCTGCTTCTCCAGTGATATAGGAATATAATTAGGCTTAACCCACAAACAGGTATGATGCTCCAGCGACACAGGAGGGTAAGCTCGCCTGACCTATAAAATGGTTCGCTCCTCCACCAACACATAAAGATAATTAAGTTTGACTCGCAAAGTGGTTCGCTGCTCCAGTGACATAGGAAGAAAAGCTGACCTGACTCGCAAAAGGTCCGTTACTCCAGCAAGTCATGAAGATAAGTTTGCCTAACCAACAAAAATTTCACTGCTTTAGCGATACAGGAAGATGAAGTTTGCCTAACCCGCAAAAGGTCCGCTGCTCCAGGGATATAGGAAGATAAGTTCACCTGACCTACCAAATGTTTCACTACTCTAGTGATACAAGAAGATAAGTTCATTGGAAGCGCAAAAAGGCCGCTGGTCCAAAGATACAGGAAGATATGTTCACCTTACCTGCAAAACGATCAGTAACTCCAATGATGCTGGAATTAAAGTTGCCCTAACTCGTAAAAAGATCCAGTGCTCCAGCGATACATGAAGGTAAAGTTTGCCTAACTTGCAAAAAGGTCGTCTGCTGCAATAACACAAAAAGATAAGTTATCTTCACCCGTAAAAAGGTCCGCTGCTCTAGCAGGAGAGGAGGATAAGTTTGTCGAACCAACAAAAAGTTGTGTTGGTCTAGCGATATAGGAAGATAAAGCTTGTCTGACCTACTAAATGGTCTGCTGCAACCGTGATGTGGAAAGATAAGCTCAACTAACCTTCAAATAGGTTTATTGCTTCAGTGATGATAGGAAGATCATCATTGGACCTGCAAAGAAGTCGACTACTCAAATGATACAAGAACATAAGTGTGCTGGACCTATAAAAAGGTCTGCTGCTCTAGTGATGCAGGAAGATAAGTTCGCCTAGCCTACAAAAAGCTTGCGTAACCTGCAAAAAGGCACTACTCCATCGATAAAGGGAGATAAGGTTCGTCTCACTCACAAAAAGGTCTGGTGCTCCAGTGATGCAAGAAGATAAGCTCATATGACTAGCAAAAAGGTTTGCTGCTACAGCGATAAAAGTAGATAAAGATCGCCGAACTTAGAAAAAGGCCCGCTACTCCAGCGATAAAGGAAGATTTGTATGCCTAACTAGTAAAGAGATCTGCTATTACAGCGACACGGAAGATAATAAGGCATTGACCCACAAAAAGGCTCGCTCCTCTAGTGACATAGGAAGATTAATTTCCCTGACCTGTAAAAGCTTCGTTGCTCCAGCAACATAGGCATATAAGTTCAACTGACCAGTAATAAGTTCGCTGCTCCACTAATGCAGGAAGATAATTTAAACTGACCTGCAAAAAGGTTTGCTGCTCTAGTGATGCAGGAAGAAAGGTTTTCCCAATCTGCAAAAGGTCCACTGCTCCATCGATACAAGGAGATAAAGTTCGTCTCACATGAAAAAAGTTCTGCTGCTTAGCAATAAAAGAAGACAAGTTTGCCTGACCTGCAAAGAGGTTTGCTCCTCTAGTGACCTAGGAAGAGAAGGTGGCCTAACCTGCAAAAGATCTGCAACTTCAATAACACAGGTATATGAGTTCGTCGAACCTACAAAAAGGCCTGCTGCTCTAACAATACAGGAATATAACTGTGCTTAACCCACAAAAAGGTATGATGCTCCAGTGACACATGAAGACAAGTTTGCATGACCCACAAAATGGTCCGCTCCTCCAGCAACAGCTAAAGATAATTAGGTCGACCCCACAAAGTGGTTCGCTACTTCAGCAATAAATGACTCCGAGGTACCCTATGTTTTTGGTTAAATACTTTTTGGTCCTTGACTTTCTGAAAGTGACACTGGGGTTCCCTAATTTTTTTAACAAAAGACTTTTAGGCCCTTTTTTTTCTATTATTTTAGCCCTCAAAATTTTAGAAATTACATAATAGTCCTTGGAATAGGAAAAACATATAAATAAGATGTTTTTAGTGGTTTTTTTCAAGAAATATGCATGTTTTGACCGATTAAACTTCTTATAATGACTTTACTTGTACTAGTTATCACAATATACTACTTATATCTTATATATTATAATTTCTGTGGCTATAGGCCCACTATGCTTAGCTAAAATAATTAAAGCTTAATTAGAGAGTTTTAACCGCTACCTGAACTTAGTCGGCGCTGGACTCCGGCGTTCCTCTAGCTTTCGGTTTACGGAGATTGCTAATCTCAACCCCACCTTCCTTAGATCAGGCACAACACAGATCTGTTTCGTTTTCTACCTCACCCGTAGTCACTAATCAAGTTTTAAGTATTTTTAAAGGATAATGAGACTTTAATCAAGAAACTATAATATTTAAGACATAAGGTTCGATTGAATAACATTCCCTACTGGAAAAGTTCTTTTATTGAAAGGTTGAAAGTGGTTATATTACAATGGAAAGCTTGAAGAGGGACTTAAGCTAAGATCATTAGAGATGCTTGCTCATAGAGCAATCGAGAATCCTAACTTCTCTTGTGCTCAAGAATGCTCAAATGATCATGTCCTTTCCCAGTATTCGACCTCTCAATTTATAGAGGGGATGGGGATACCTAGGATGCCCTAATGGTTACAGTACATAAAGCTTTTTCACATGGCTACTGTACATACTGACTCTACGGTACACACTCTATTTTACAGACCAGACATTTGTCACAATAGTACAATAATGGGGCACCACTTTTCGAAGCTTTTAATGATGACAGGTCTAGTCATCATTATTGAGATTCTGCATTCCTTCATCTCCAATTATATCTTCCAGACCATCATTAACTGGATAATCATCAAAATCTTTATCAATTTACTTAAGATGCTCTAGGTCCCATTCTTCAAATAATTCAAGGAGATATTTCTTTCCTTTTTCTGATAAGAATTTTCCAACTCTAACATCAAAGAGATAATCAAATATATCTTCTAACACTGCTCCGTCTACCTACATGTAGTCTTTAAACTCATTATCATAGGCGAAATTAGTGTTTTCACAATACATTAATGTTTTTCCTTGTTCGATTAATGCCTAACTTTGATGATAAATGTTGAAAAATTCAATGACTGTTGATAAAGCAGGATCAGTAACTAGATGTATCAGATTTCCCTGAATCCAGTTTTGTCGTTAATCATTGAGGTTGTCACAATCAACGATTTGGACTAGAAAATGGGCTGGTTTGCCTTTTCCATTTTCATATTCAATTAATGCACTATATACTTCTAAATTTAGGCATCTTCAAACTGGAATTTTTATTGGACCATCAGGAGATGTAAGAATCCAATGGATCCTTTTGAACATGCACTGCTGAAATTCGGTTAGGGTTGAGAAAATGGAAAACTTGGATCGGGAATTTCTGTGAAATAAAGTACCATCCTGTATTTACAGACTTTAAAGACAGGATCATTTGGAGATAATGAATTTGCTAGGAAACAAACCCCACCAACTCCAGATCTGTCGGAAAAATAGATCAATGTACTCCAAGACCCCCAAATATCATAGGAATAATGATGATAAAAGTCGATGCAGGCTGCATACTACTCATTGAACCATTTCTCACGAACATGACAACTTATTTTTTCGTGCATATCATAAGGACGCTGAAGGTAACTAATTTGTAACTCTAGAGGAAAAATCTTTGGGCTATTAGGTAGGCTGTAGATAG
Organism: Selenicereus undatus; assembly: GCA_017589665.1. Classification (NCBI taxonomy): domain Eukaryota; kingdom Viridiplantae; phylum Streptophyta; class Magnoliopsida; order Caryophyllales; family Cactaceae; genus Selenicereus; species Selenicereus undatus. Next base: position 31,752 of record JACYFF010030575.1, read on the forward strand.
TAGACAAAAACATGATCTACTTTTTGTATGGAATAACAAATTATCAATGAGAACTTTACTAGAAGGCGTAACCCATTCTAGTAGGAACAACATTTCATTAAGAATCTCCTCCGTTTCTGGCAGGAGGTCGACTCTGATGATCACCATTGACGAGTTCTTGAGTTAGACTGTCTGCCAGAGAGTTCTTCGATCCTTGTTTTTGTTTAATAGAGAAGGAAAACTGGTTAAGCCATAATTGCCAACGCAAGAGTCGCCCTTGCGCTTACATATTTGATAAATTCTTTTTCACAAAACCAAGTATTTCTTCGCAATCAGTTCGAATAAGAAAATATTTTTGGGCTAAAAAGATTAAGAACTTTTCAATTCCCCTTATGACTGCAAGGATTGCCTTTTCCTTCTTGGGATAGTTGTATTCTACTTTATTAAAACTTCCACTGCAACATTTGTAAAGTTTTGCTCCTTCGATTTTGAGTACCACACTCCAGTGTTCATTGCTGGCATCTGTCTCAAGAATTAAATTATCTCTCTCATTAGGTAAATTAAGAACAAGAAGATTTTTATACATCTTTTTGAAGTTCTGGATAATTTTTGAATAATTGGTAGTCCATGTCCACATCATATCTTTCTTGAGTTTTTGTTGCAATGATTTTCTTAATTTAGCCAAATCTTTAATGAAATCTGAAGCATAGGTAAGGCATCCAAGAAATCTTTCTAGCTACTTCCTATCTTCAATTTTTTTAGGAAAATTTTCAATTTTTTCAAGAATATGCTTTTGTAGAATAATCTGTCCAGCTTTTATCTCTAGGCCTAAAAATTCAATTTCTTGTTCAGCAAAAATGCACTTGTTTTTTTCCATGTATAATACCATGGTCAATGCATCTTTGGGTGATAGCTAAGATATCATCTTTGTGCTACTCTATGGTTTTGGAAAAGACAAGGATATCATCAATGTGAACTAAACAACAATGATTAAGGTCTTTGAAGATGTTATCCATTCTTCTCTGGAATATTTGAGGTGTATTTTTAAGACCAAATGACATTACTATCCATTTATAATGTCCTTGTGGGGCACTAAATGCAGTTAAAGGAAAACTTTTCTCATCCATTTTTATCTGCCAATAACCGCTTTTACAATCCATTTTTGAGAACTAAGATGCTCCTTGAATTCTATTGAAAAGGACAGTTTTGTTAGGAATATAATAACCACGAAAGACAGTATTATCATTAAGATTTTTGTAATTGATTGCCATTCTAGCTTTTTCTCTTTTTTCTTCAGCATGATTCCTTACCATGAAAGTAGGACTAGTCTGAGGACTCTTGCTATTCCTAATTAATCCTTTATCCAAAAGTTCTTTGATTTGTTTATCAAATTCTTGAATATCTTGGTGTTTATACACCATTTGTTTGACTGGAATAATAATGTTGGGATTTAGTAGAGCAATTTTAGTAAATGTTTTATCTTTATCCCAAAATTTTAGTGGATTATCAGAATAGAGTTCTTTACATAATTTTTCTTGTTGTTCGATAATCTGATCTTTAATAGATAACTCAAGTAATGAGATTGTCAGTGCTACTTGTCATTGTACAAGCATTACCTTCTCACCAAGCTGACTGTGTGTAAACTCAATTTTTTTAATGAGTATAAGCCTTAATTTTTTTAATAGGAACTGAGTGACCATTAATTGTAAATATTATTTAGTTTATGGTCTGGGTGCATGGAGAATATACTTTTTGGAAATTATTTCCAATAATCATATCATGAGATGGTTGATCAATAGCCCATAGAACTGGTATAATGCATTGAACTCCTCATAATTCTATGGATAATCCTTCTATGGTTTCATTGTGGCTCATAACACGATTATCAGCTATCCTTACTTGTAAAGGATTTTTATCTCTTTTCCACATAAACTTAGAAAATAATCATCTTTTTCTAAAGCATACAGAACAACCACTATCTATGTAAGCATACAGTTTATATTTATTATATCCTTCTAAACATACCTTTATTGGGATATAGATGCTATTAGGGTTTGTATTGGTAACTTCATACCATTTCTCCATAGTCATGTTTTTGACTAATTCATTCTCATAAATGGATTCACTAACAGTTCTAGTTTTGTCCCCAATTACTTTTCTGTCTAGACTCATAATTTGATCTACACTGGGTCTTGCGGCCTCAAAACCCATTGTACTTATTTCACCGGTCTACTAATTGTATCATCTTCCTTAAGCTCTTCTTTAGCTTTTGAAGATCCTTATCCTCAATCTGATCTTGTACTTATGCTCCTTAATAATTGGGGTTTAATGGTGATTTTACCTTCCTTATTAATCTTTATTATATTTTTCTTATTGAGCTTTGTAGGATTGGCAAAGCTAGATATCCATAAACGATCAATTTTTATCTCTTGAGGATTGGACTTAATCCTCTTGATCTTTTGCATATGGGTAGGACTTTCAAATTTTTATGCCTCTATCATTGTTACCTTAGTCTTAGGGTCTATTTTATTATCTAATTTGTAGATAATTTTTCAAAATATCCTCAAAGGATATCCTCCTCTTTTCATGTCCATCCCAACTGTTTTTATCTTAAAGGATAGGAAGTTTTTAGCAAAGTCATCTTTTAGACTCACATAATATCCTGGTCGACAATTGAATCCTCCTGACCTATTACATAAATTGGTTTTAACCCTTTGACGATTTGATTATTAAATTTGGTGTGCCTAATATCATAGAGTAAAGCGTAAAGATCAATATCTTTACCATAATATTGTAATAGAGTGATTTGAACTTGAACGCTTCCAATATGAATATACTTATACTTTCTATCTTTGTTATGCTTAAGGATATTATCCCAATTAATGAGATTAACATCCCCAATGTCACACTCACAATCCTTTATCTCAAGATCTCCTTCCATCATTTTACATACGTATTTACTTTTTAATTGAAATATGGATTTTTTATAGATCATGTCTTTTTTTATTATGGGACTTATTCATGATCATTGTTTACGACAAACTCTTTTCCTTGAAGATCACCAAGGCTAACCGAGATACTTTCCATCATATGACTTGTTTCTTCATAATCACTTTCTTCATATTCATTGTCCAATATAATTTCAATAATTCTTTTATTGTTACTTAGGGCTAGGTCTAATGCTTTATCTTCACTAAGTTCAACATAATCTAGGCTTCCCAAGGTTTCTATCAGTTTGTTATTCTTCCTATTTTTGCATTCATTAGCATAATGCCCTACTTCTCCGCATGCCCAGCATTTGCAATTATTTTTTCCTGCAGAACAGTAAGCAGTTTCCTAAAAAATCTATGTTTTTTAGGGCTTGGTTTGTTATAATATTTTCTTTTATATTTCTCTCCCCTCTACTTATTAAAGCTCTTTTTCTTATAGAATTTTCTTTTTCTTCTTTTCTCAGGTTCCTTTCACCATTGGTGAGGTGAATCCCAGCAAGTGAGGACTTACTTTTTAATTTTCTTTTGTTTTTGAAGATCAAGACACTGATCATTGGCCCATTTTCTTAAATAAGAAATTCTCAAACTAAGGGTATCAATCACATATGCCCGTTCCAGATACGCAATGTATTTTTCATTAATTATGGAATTTATAGGGTATGGCAATTTGTCATAAAACATACCAAGATTTGTTTCATTATGCCCAATTTTGTAATAATATTGATTGAATTCAACAATATAATTCTCTAGATATCTCATATCCCATAATTCTATGTTGTTAATCTCTCTTTTCCATTCTCCTACTTTTTCTTTAGAATCAAGTTTAGCTCCGATGAATTCAATTTTAATTTCTTTGCATACATTTCTGAACATAGCAGCTGGTGTTTCCATTACTCTTAATGTATTTTTATCATCTTCACTTAATGAATCATACCAGTCAGCTACCGTACCAGAGAAACTATGCCCGATATAGTTTGGGAAGTTTGCCGCAATCCATGTAGTATTTAGATCTAAGACACTATTCATTCCTCTTTTCCAATGCTTAAATATTTCTTCTCTATTATGAGTTCCATCAATATTTAAGATATATCCAATTTGGCTAATTGGGGTAAGGCCAATTTCTTCATAGGTCGTGGTTTTCCTTGGGATAAACCCGAAGGAAAAATTACTTGTACGTCTTGCTGGAACATACATAGGTCTTAGGAAATGAGTATTTCTTCTAGATGGTTCACCAAATTCTTCAGGTTTAGGAACGACATTCTTAACTTGATTGGTCTCTGTTTCATATAGGTTGATTTCCTCTCCAATCTCATTGATTTCATTTTCAGTAGTCAGTTTACCATATTTCTTATCATGTTTTCTCCTAATGTCTGCTAAAGGTAATACATTAAGATCATCAAGTTTAATAGGGTTCATCTGCTGATATATTTCTTCTTCTAATTCAACATTATTGGTCTCTTCATTATCATCAGACAAAACGTCATGTTTATCACTAATTGTGCCCATGATTTTGTTTAATTCTTCCTGTTTTTGTTCTTTCTCGAACATTTTTTATAGCTCTTCAAGAGTATATTGTTCGTACTCCATCTTCTTTTTCTTTCTTTTCAATCGATTTTTCACCAGATTGTTCTCCTACTTCTTTTTGAATTTTTATCTCTTGTAAAGGAAATGGAATCTTGTTTTTTGGATTTCGGAAAGGATATTTATGTTGAAAATGAGTACTAATACTAGAAGTAGCTTTTTTACTATGCCTAACTTCGTTAATAAGAGAAAGATGGACTACAGTTAATTGATTCTTAAGCTCCTTGAGTTCAACCTTAATTTTGGTTAATTCTGCTTTTAATTCTAAAACTATATCAGTAATATAGTTTAATTAGGGTGCTAATGGAGAAACACCTTCTGGTGAGTGAACAATACGTGAATAATTTGGTCCAACGCAAGCAGGTGATGATTCTAGCATTAATCACAGTTAATTACAGCTAATTAATCTAATTAATTTTTAATTAACTTAATTATGTAAATTATTTTTGGTCACGTGGCTCTGATACCAATTGAAAGAGGACTTCGAGTACTACTAATGAGCAAAATATCACACACACAAATTTAGATTTTTCAAAAGTAGGTTTTTAAGGATTGAGGGTAAATTTACAAGTATGAAAAATTTTGGACGTTCATGCAAGTAAGGTAAACAGTGAATAGGGTCCTTTCAGTTAGTTTTCTCAAAAGTCGAGGTACCCTACAGTTATTTTTAAAAAGTGAGGGGCCCTTTTGTTATTTATACAAAACTTAAGGTACCTTTGTGTCTTTTTTCCCTGCTTCAGTAACATAAGAAGAAAAGTTCACCTAACCTGCAAAAGGTTCGTTACTCCATCGTGGCAGGAAGACAGGTTTTCTTGACCAACTATAAGTTTCGCTACTCCAGTGATATAAAAAGATTAAGTTCGCCTGACTCGCAAAAGGTTTGCTACTCTAGGGACAAAGGAAGATAAGTTTGCTGGACCTATAGATAGGTTCGCTGCTCCAGCAATACAGGAAGATAAGTTCATGGGATGCGTAAAAAGGTCTGCTGCTTCAAACATATAAGAAGATAAGTTGGCCTGACCTGTAAAAAGATCTGCTGCTCCAGCAATGCTGGAATTAAAGTTCCCTGACCTGCAAAAAAGTCCATTGCTCTGGCAACACTGGAAAAAATTCCGCTACTGCAATGACACAAAAAGATAAGTTATATTGTTTAGCAAAAAGGTCCACTGCCCTAGAGAGAGGGGAAGATAAGTTTGCCTAACCAGCAAAAATGTGCGTTGCTTTAGTGAAAGAAAGATAAAGTTTCCCTGACCTGCAAAGAGGTCCAGCACTCCTGTGATGCAGAAAGATAAGTGGTCCAGCACTCCTGTGATGCAGAAAGATAAGTTCGATTGACCTATAAATCGGTTTGCTGCTCCAATGATGAGAGGAAGTTCAGTTCGTTGGACTTGCAAAAAAGTCCGCTGTACAGGAAGATAACTGCTCCAATGATGAGAGGAAGATCAGTTCGTTGGACTTGCAAAAAAGTTCGCTCTATACGAAGATAACTGTGCTTGACATGTAAAAAGGTCTGCTAGTCCAATGATATATGAAGATAAGTTGGTCTGACCTGCAAAATGGTCCATTGCTCCAGTAATACAAGAAGATTACTTTGCTTGACTTGGCAAAAGGTATGTTGCTCCATCGATGTAGGAATTAACGTTCGCAGACCCATAAAGAGGTCCGCTGCTCTACTGATATAGGAAGATAAGTTCGCCTAATCTACAAAAAGCTATGCTACAGTGATATAGGAAGATAAGTTTGTCAGACCCGCAAAAAGGTCTACTAATTCAGAGATACTGGAAGAAAAGTTTGCCTAACCTGTAAAAAGTACTGCTCCATCGATATAGGGAGATAAAGTTCATCTCACCCATAAAAAAGTGCGGTGCTCCAGTGATACAAGAAGATAAGTTCATCAGATCAACAAAAGGGTTTGTTGCTACAGCAATAAAAGTTGATTAAGCTGCCTGACCGCTAAAAAGGTTCGCTACTCTAGCGATAAATGAAGATAAGTACACCTAACCAGTAAGAAGGTCCGCTAGTACAGCGACACAGGAGGATAATTAGGCAAGACCCGTAAAAAGGTCTACTCCTCCAGTGACATAAGAAGATAAATTCACCTGACTTGCAAAAACATCTGTTGTTCCAACTTCGTAGGTATATTGGTTTAACTTACCAATAACAGGTCCGCTGCTCTACTAACACTAGAAGATAATTTCAACTGAGTGGTGAAAAGGTTCATTGCTGTAGTGATACAGGAAGAAAACCTCGCCTAACCTGTAAAAAGGTCCACTGCTCCATCGATGCAGGAGATGAAGTTCATCTCGCGTGCAAAAAGGTTTGCTTCCCCTACGATAAAAGAAGATAAGTTTGCCTGACCCATAAAAAAAGATCTCCTGCTCCAACTATACAGGAAGATAAGTTTACCTGACCCGCAAAAAGGTATGCTCCTTTAGCAATCGAGGAAGATAACCTCTCCTGACCCACAAAAGATTTGTGGCTTTAGCGACACATGTATATAAGCTCGCCTAACCAATAAAAAGGCTCGCTGCTCCAGCTTTATAGGAATATAATTAGGCTTGACCCATAAAAAGGGATCACGCTTCAGCGACACTAGAAGGTGCATTCTCCAAATTCATAAAATGGTCTGCTCCTCCCACAAAACATGAAGATAATTAGGTCAGACCCACAAAATGCTTTGCTACTCCAGTGATACAAAAAGAAAAGTTCATCTGACCCCCAAAAGGTACGCTGCTTCAACAAGACAGGAAGGTAAGTTAGCTGACCAACAAAAAGTTTCCTTGCTCCAGCAATAGAGGAAAATAAAGTTCTCCTGACTAAAAAAAGGTCCGGTACTCCAGTGATACGGAAAGAAACGTTCGCATGACCTGCAAAAAGGTTCACTGCTCCGTTGATACAGGGAGACAAAGTTCACCTCACACTCAAAAGGGTCTGTTGCCCATGCGATAAAAGCAGATAAGTTTGTCTGACCCACAAAAAGGTCTCCTACTACAATGATATAGGAAGATAAGTTTACCTTACCCGTAAAAATGTCTGCTCCTCCAGCGACCGAGGTATATAAGCTCGCTTGACCCCCAAAAGATCTGCAGCTTCAGTAACACTAGTATATAAGTTCGTCTAACCCATAAAAAAGGTCGTTGCTCCAGTGATATAGGAATACAATTAGGCTTGACCCACAAAACGGTATGATGCTCCAATGACATAGGAAGATATATTTACATGTCCCCTAAAAAGTTCCCCTGTTCAAATGGTACAGGAAGATAATCCAGCCTGACTTGCAAAAATCGTCTGCTCTTCCAATGACACAGGAAGATAATTAGGCTTGTCATGTGGAAAGGCATGCCGCTACAACGACACAAGATAAGTTCGTCTGACCTGCGAAAGGTGCGCTGCTTCAGTGAGGAAGGAAGATAAGCTTGCCCAAACCAAAAAAAAAAGTTCACTACTCCAGTGATATAGGAAGACCATGTTTTGTTGATTCACAGAAAGGTCTGTTGCCCCAGCGACACGGGGAGATAAGTTCGGCTGACCAGCAACAGGCCCACTGCTCCTACCACACGGGAAGATAATTTTAACAGACCCACAAAAAGGCCCGTTGCTCTAGTGATACAGCAAGAAAAGTTCGACTATCCTGCAAAAAGGTCCACTGTTCCATCGATACATGGAGATAAAGCTTGTCTCACGCACAAAAAGGATTGCTGCCCAATGATAAAAGAAGATAAGCTTGCTTGACTTGAAAAAAGGTAAAATGCTTCAACGATACATGACGATAAGTTTGTCTGACTGACAAAAAGATGTTCTCCTCTCACGACCTATGGAGATAAGCTCTCCTGACCAACAAAAGATCTGCAGCTTCTGCGACGCAGGTATAGAAGTTCACCTAACCCGCCAAAAGCATGTTGCTCGAGTAATATAGGGACATAGTTAGGCTTGACCCGTAAAAAGGTATGATGCTCCAATGACACAGGAAAATAAAGTTTGCCTGACCCGCAAAAGGTCCGCTACTCTAGTGATATAGGAAGATAAGTTCCGCTGACCTACAAAAAGGTCTAGTGCCCTTGCCATAAAAGATGATAAGTTCGTTGGACTCGTAAAAAGGTCCACTAATCCAAAGACATAGAAAGATAAGTTTGCCTGACCTGCAAAAAGGTCTACTGCTCCAGTGATGCAATAATTAAAGTTCCTATCACCCGTAAAAATGTTCACCGCTGCAGCGATACAAGAAGATGGGTAAGCCTAACCTGCAAAAAGGTCCACTGCTCTAGTGATACATGAAGATAAAGTTTGCTTAGCTCGTAAAAAGGTCTACTGCTGTAATGACACAGCAAGATAAGTTATCTTGACCAGCAAAAAGGTCCACTGCTATAGCGAGAAAGGAAGATAAGTTTGCCTAGCTAATAAAAAAGGTGTGTTGCTCAAGCGATATGAAAGATAAAGCTTACCTGACTCGTAAAAAGGTCTACTACGCCGTGATGTAGAAAGATAAGTTCGGTGGACCTACAAAAAGGTCTGCTGTTATAGCGATGCAGGAAGATCAGTTCGTTGGACCTGTAAAAAAGTTTGCTGCTCCAACGATACAGGAAGACAAGTTTTCTTGACCTGTAAAAAGGTCCTCTGCTCCAGCAATACAGGAAGATAAGTTGGTTTGACATGCAAAAGGGTCTGTTACTCCAGTAATACAACAAGATAGGTTCACCTAACCTGCAAAAAGGTTTGTTGCTCCATCGATATAGGAATTAAAGGTCACCTGACCTGCAAAGAGGGACGCTGCTCCAGTGATACAGGAAGATAAGTTCACATAGCCTGCAAAATGCTATGCCGCTCAAGTGATACATGAAGGTAAGTTTATTAAACCCGCAAAAAGATTTGCTACTCCATCGACACAGGAAGATAAGTTCGCATGACTTGTAAAAATGTTCATTGCTGAAGTGATACAGGAAGAAAACTTCACCTAACCTACAAAAAGGTCCACTGCTCCGTCGATGCAAGGAGATAAAGTTTGTCTCACCTGAAAAAAAGTCCGGTATTCCAGTGATAAAAGAAGATAAGTTCGCCTAACCAGCAAAAAAGGTCAGCTCCTCCTTCAGTACAAGTAGATAAAGTTTGCCTTACCCAGAACAAGGTTGTTGCTTCGGTGATAAAGGAAGATAAGCTTGCCTAACCAACGAAAAGGTCCGCTATTACAGTAACATAGGAAGATAATTAGGCATAACCCACAAAAAGATCCCCTCCTCCTATGCCACAAGAAGATAAATTTGCCTGACCTGAAACAGATCCCGCTCCTCCTGCTATAGGAAGATAATTAGGCTTGACCCGTAAAAAGGTGTGATGCTCGAGCGACACAGGAAGATAAGCTTGCTTGATGCATAAAAAGGTCCACTGTAGTAGTGACACAGGATTATAAGTTAGCTCGGCCAATAAAAGAGTGTGTTGCTCCAGTGACACAAAAACATAGGTTTGTATGACTAATAAAAAGGTACGGTGCTCTAGCGATATAGGAACATAATTAGTCCTTACTACTGAAAAGGTCTGCTGCTCCAGCGACATAGGGAGTTAGGCCCGCTTGACTCACAGAAGGTCCGCGGCTCCAACGACACGAGAAAATAAGTTTGCTTGACCACAAAAAGGTTTTCTCCCCTAGCGATACAAGAGGCTTATTTTTCCTTGCCAGTAAAAAGGTATGCTACTTCAGTGATGCAGGAAGAAATGTCTGCCCGACTCACAAAGGGGTCGCTACTCTAGCTATACAAGCAGAAAAGTTTGCCTAACCAACAAAAGGCTTCACTACTCCAGCGATGCAGAAAGATATGTTTACATGTCCTGCAAAAGGTTCCCCTGTTCTAACAATACAAGAAGATAATCAAGCCTAACCCACAAAAAGGTTTGCTCCTCCAATGGCACAGGAAGATAATTAGGCCTGACATGCGACAAGGCATGCCGCTACAACAACACGGGGAGATAAGTTCATCTAACCTGTAAAATGTCCGTTGCTCTAGCGAGATAGGAAGATAAGTTCGCCTAACCAACAAAAAGGTTCTCTACTCCAATGATATAGGAAGACAATGTTCGCCTAACCCGCAAAAAGGTTCGCTGCCCTAGCCACAAGGGGAGATAAGTTCGCCTGACCTGCAACAGGTACGCTGCTCCGCCAGCACAGGACGATAATTTCAACTTATCCATAAAACGTCCCTTGCTCTAGTGATATAGGAAGAAAAGTTTGCAAACCTGCAGAAAGGCACACTGCTCCATTGATACATGGAGATAAAGTTCGTCTCACACGAAAAAGGTTTTCTACCCTGGCAATCAAAAAAGATAAGTTTGTCTAACCCGAAAAAAGTTCTGCTACTCCAATGATACAGATAGATAAGTTTGTCTGGCCCACAAAAAACGTATGCTCCTCCAGCGACCTAGGAAGATATGCTCGCGCTGACCCACAAAAGATCTACAGCTTCAGCGATGCATGTATATAAGTTCGCCTAACATGTAAAAAGGTATGTTGCTCCAGTGATATAGGAATATAATTAGGATTGACCCATAAAAAGGTGTGGTGCTCTAGTAATAGAGGAAGATAAGTTCGCTTGACCCGTGAAGTGGTCCGCTCCTCTAGCAGCACAAGAAGATAAAATGGATGCCCAATGGCCCAATAATAAGACTCCTTCTAGGAAGGCCAAAGGTAACTTTGATGTTGATGCTTTAACTTTGCTTACTGCTAAAATGGATACCATGACTCAAAGGCTTGAATGTTTAAATATTAAAGCGGTGAATGCATGTTCCCCTCCCCTCCTTGTGATAGATGTGGATCGTTTGATCATGTAACTTTGAGTTGTCAAGTTGGGAGTCCTCCTGCCTGTTCCCCTTGTGACCAAGTTCCATATGTCCATAACTTTCAACTTAGGCTGAACCATGACCCATATTCTAACACCTACAATCCCGATTGGAAGAACCATTCCAACTTATCCTATATGATTGATCCTTTCCCCTTCCCCCAAGCCTATGCCAGGCCCTCACTTCTTGGTTTTCAAAGACCTAACTTTCCTCCACTAGCTCCACAAAAGTCCAACCTAGAGGCTATATTGGAGAGTGTGGTTTTGGCGTAAAAGAAACATGATGAGTGTATTAAACAGTTGGCCTCTAGGTTGATCTGTTTACTACTTAGAATATGTTGTTGGAATCTCCAATTACTCAATAAGCTAGCTCTTCTTTAGCACCTTCGGGTAGACTACCTAACAAGCCCAAGCCTAACCTTAGAGAACATTGCAATTGTATTGTATTAAGAAGTGGTAAGCAATTCAAGGGTGGGATCCTAAGAGTGCTAGAGTTAGGGTGAAAAGTCGGTAAAGTCATGGTGTGCATGTTGATGCCTTGCCTAGTGAGGATAAGCCCCAAAAAAGGAGTGAAAGTGAGGCACCAAAAGAATGTAAGCCTCATTCCCCAAAGCCTTACATGCTACCCTTGCCTTCCCCTACCTTTCCCACAAAGATTTCCTAGGCACAAACTTGATGCTCAATTTGAGAAGTTTCTTCATGTTCGTAAAAAGTTACATGTAAACGTTCCTTTCGTGGATGCTTTGTCTCAAATGCCTCTGTATACTAAGTTTTTGAAAGAAATCCTCCCCAAAATGAGGAAGATTGATGAACATGAGACTATAGCTTTAGGTGAGGAATGTAGTGTCACGCTTTTAAACAAGCTTCTTGTTAAGTTTAAGGACCTTGGTAGCTTCTATAGTCCTTGCTTGATTGAAAATGTGAACATTGATAGGGTTTTATGTAACCTAAGTTTAAGTGTGAGTGTAATAGCTCGACCCTAAATCATGTTTATTTATTTAATTAAGTCATGTTATTCATTTTCCTCATTTATTTTTCTCATTTAATTATCCCGGCTGGGAGAATTCATTTTGGGCCCTACCTTGCAATTAATTCGAGTTTTATTTACCGAAAATAATTTTTCGGAGATATTGATATTAGGCCTCGATGACTATGATTTAAAAGATTAAATTATTTTTCATGATACCACATTTAATTTCGAGCTACGGAAAATTTAATCGCATACGGGTTAATTTTCTGTTGGGCCCAAATCAAGTCCAATTTTGGCCCAATAGGTTCCTAACCCATTT
>JACYFF010030581.1:0-44111 GCA_017589665.1 Selenicereus undatus
GCGCACTGAGACGTAAAGGGTTTGCGGGCTTCACGGCGAAGGCGTGGGCTTCATAGACATGAGGCACACGTATGCTAAAAAAATGTTTAAAATCCTTTTCATGACTTATTTGGAAGTAGTACTGGCAGACATCACTACATTGGTATAGTTTAGTTATTTTTCCAACTTAAAATCCACGCATCACAAATATAGGTAATTTTTGAGAGGAATCTATGTGAGAGGGCTGTGAAATCTCACTGTTGTAAAATTTAAAAGGAGAATAATCAATAGAAATGAGTCATGAGAGGATAGCTTTTATGCTGCCTAAATTAGAGGGTAGAAAACTAGTTGATTCTTTCCTTAAAAAAATGAAAAGGAAAGGAAAGAATTGTATATACTGAAATTAACAATATTCTTTCTAAATTAAGTATAACAGGAAAAGATAGAGTAAGTTTTAAATTAAGCCCTAAAAGATACCTTTGCCTTTAAACACCCCCTTCAATCCGCAGAAGAAGACTGCTGCTCAACGCAGCCCACCCATACGACAACAAGTGAAGGTTGACCACCGGAACAATAGCAGGGCTAGCTAGTCGACCTTGTCTGCCACAAAAAGTCACCAGCCCACTTCCAATTTGAATGAAAAAGGAAGTTCAAAAATTAGGGTTTTTGAGACTAGGCTTCATCGGTTTTTTAGGGGTAAATTCGAAGCAATTTGATGCAAGGGGTTCTGCTCGAGATGACAGTATAAGGCTAAGGCAATAATTTGAAAAAATTTCGTCCTTTATATTATCTAGAACTCTCTTCTCGCTCCTCTGTAACTTCACTTCTCAAGAACTCCACAAGGCCAGCTCTGGAATTCGCTGCGCCTGGGGTGTCCTGAGGCGACAAGGCTTGCGCCTCTTGCCTAGTTGCCCCTAGGTGCGCGTCAGGTGTGCTTGTTTAAACGAAGATAGCTAGTAGGACAAGGGTGTAGGTTTTAGTTACAGATTGTGCTGAGTACTACATTGAGATGAAGTAGCTTGCTTGACTTACCTTTCAAGGCATAGTCCTCACATGTCTAAAGGTTTTCTAACCTTCTTTTCCTATGATATCTGCTAAGTGTGTTTGTTTTTATGAATGCATCTGTTTTTGATAGTTGTCTTTTTGTGTTTCCTCTGCAATATTTGTTCTTTGGTGCATATAATTCTGTTCAAAAGAAAAAACTGTCGTACTTTTCTGCCCATTTTATAGAGGATACACTTGGATGCCCCCCCCCCAAAAAGAAAAAGGAAAAAGGTTTCTGAGCTGTAGTATTTGGATATTTAGTCATTATGTGCTGCTATGAATTTAATTTTTTTAAGATCCTTTGTGCATTTCTTTTATTATAGTGTTTGGGGAGGGGGGTGTTTGGGTGGGTGCTTGTGTGCGCCTGTATTGTATTATGATCGAAAGAACTGGATGCACAGCTAGCATACCACAAAGGGCTATATACATCCAAAATATAAACTATTCACATAGTTGATCATCAAAAGAGGAAGAGAAAAATTTCCTATTATCCCAAAATTAGAGAGCCTTGACGGAATTATCTGTCAAGCATTGAAGGAGATGTGTTGACACCTTCATTGACTGTTCTGTTTCTTTCTTATCATTCTCATCAAATATAGTTCCCCTGAGGTATAACGATGGCCTCCTTTTTCACATTCCCACAAGAGAGACCCTTGTGAACTTGCGGGTACTTCCTAATGGAATAAGAAGAAATCCTAGAAATGCCCAAGCAACTTAAAACAGGCTCTGAAATTGCCATCGGTGGCTAACAATTAAGCAACTAGTGTCAATTGTTGCCAAATCCCCTTTGCACATAAAGCACTTTTTTGCTTAGGTCTCTGCCTTTTTTTTTGCAAGTTATCATTGATTAATATTTGCATGTGGTTCTGCACAAATGAAAAAGAAAGCTTTAAAAGACCATAAACTTCCAAATAAGCTTGCAAGGCCAACCTCCTTGTGTATGAGTCAGAATTGATGAATAATTATTGTCTTGGTTTCTGTCTGATGTTTACAGTTTGGTATTGTGTCACTGCTGTGCTCTTAGTCCTGTTTTCGAGGTGTTGGTTTGACCAATGAGGATTGAATGGAATTAATTTTGACCATTGATGCTATGGAATTATGCGAGGCTTGAAAAGGCATAATATTTTTTGTTTTATGCTAGATTTTTTTTAGAAGGTGCATTTCTGTTTTTGGTGCTAATTTACTTTCGATGTAGTAAAACAGTCAATGGGTCAACTTTTAGCTTGTTCGACTGTAATTCCAAACAAGATTTTCCCAAAAAGGAGAATAGAAATTACACAGACAATCGACTGTCTTATACATGATATATAGGTAGCCGCATGTTTTTAAGTTTGTAATAATTCATAAGTAGAACCTGTTTTACACTCGTATTTTATGAATTCTATGAAATTGTATTGAATAGGGTGAAAATGTTTTTTTTCTCTGCAAATCTTTTTTCCACAATACAATGGATGGTACAAAAAAGGCTTGAGTAACCCCAAAAAAAATAAACTCTATATTGTTTTTGATTATTCTTTCTTTGTCTTGGCAAAGCGATCAGATCTTGCATTTTTGATTTTTTTTTTTTTGGGGGGGGGGTGGGGGTTTGGTATCCAATCGAGTAGGGGTAGGTAATATCATAATAATGGTAGAAATAGAACGGAGGGATATTCTCTACAAAATTCTATCATTATGGAGCCAATGTGTGTTTATTTTTAATAGTGTTATAGGCTATGATAATGTTGGGTATCATGATCTTGTTTTATGTTGTTTTTTATGGGTGTTATTCCTTTTGTGGCCTCCTCTCCCCCGCTCCTATACCGCTGGCAGTTCTTATTCTTTCTTGTATAAGAGGATCTTTTGGAAACAGTTTCTTGCTTTTAGGGATAAGATTAGCTAGCTTATGTGGACTCAAGCTCAGCCGCACTGGTGTCTGAGAGATGTGTCCCGATGTTAGACTATTTTCGAGGAATTTGTTGTGTTTTTGCCAAAATTGTCCAATTGTCACATGTCCAACATGTACAATGGAGTGAAAATTTGGGGGGGGGGTATGAGTAACATATGAGGATACTGTACATCCTATCTTCCAAGTTTCTAGATCCATCTGCCTACGGCCTTCTTTAGGTTAAGTGTTTTAGTCTTCGTTCTTGTTTTCAACTTGTAGTTATGTGCATGACTAAATGGCTATTTTTTAAAGGCTTGGAACCTTAATCTTTGTATAAATAATTATCCATTATTCTGTTAACCACAAAAGTAAAAGGGAGGAGAGCCTAAAGTGCATGATTGACAATAACTTTGGGTCCTTTTTGAAGATAAAAAATATTTGCTATCTAATGAGTTTCCACCACTTTATTCAATGCCCTAAGTTGCAGCATGTGTGGTTGAGTTACTTGAGTATTTTAGAAGTTAAAAAGACCTTGACAATGTATCTCCATTCTAAGCCATAACATGTGTGGAAAGCTATCAGAGATACCAGAGATACCCATGGCTTATGTAGTGAGTCAATCGGAAATTTTCAAATATGGTTCTTCATCTTTTACACTGGAATTTAATGTGTGATTAGGTGAGGGTGCACTTAAAAGCTCTTCGATGCTATGTATCAGGTTTTGCAGCCACCTCTTTGGCTGGGAGGGGTGAGATTGTGTGCAGCTTTAGGTTTCAAAATCTTGCTTTTGATGGGTGATACCTGTCTTCTTGCTGCTTGTTTTCTGAAATTCTGTATGGTGTCGTTTTTTAATTCCCTATGTGATTGTCTCAATTGTGACTCAATTGGTCAAATCATTACTGTTTAGGAGCGAGAAGAAAGGCGGGAAAGATTGAAAAGAGATCACGTAGATGATAGACCAATGCGAATAACGCGGCCCTACGAGCGTGATGAAGGGCATCAGTTTAAGAAGGTGAAACATAATGACAGAAATAGGCTGCCTCCTGGTATGTTACATTCTAACCTTTGGGGTCAAAACTTATGATTGTTTGCCTTTTTGGAGGACATATATGGCATGGTTGTGGGCCCTATTTTTGTTTTAAAACACTACCCCCCCCCCCCCCCCCAAGAAAGAAGTGGATTGTATAGAAGTAAGTACAGGAAGATCCACATATAGATGCCCTTGGCCCTGCACTCATGTGGGTTGTTTCTGAGAGACCCACAACTAACATTTTTGGATATTAGATTTTAGATTCGAGTACATGAAGAAACTAAATGGCAGGGACATAATTATGTATGAGGATATTATGAAATTTTTATAAAATTTTAGGTTGGTACGTAGGATCATAGAACCGTATTACTATCCTACTATAAATTATTTGAACGGTATTAGGGTTGTAAAATCTAATGATTTTAAGATTCTTGTGGGATTTGGTTCAATGGAGGGTTTTGGATTACAGAATCATAGGATCATAAGATACGGATTGGGAGTTTAATAACCATGGCTCCATCCTGTCCCGTCCATATTGGCACCATTGCATGTTTTTTCTATTTTGCCTAGGAAATTTGGTGGATACTCTCCAAATAGGTGGTTTGGTGTGTTTGGGAAGTGGTAAGGGAAGAGGTGAGGACTTCAGGGAATCAGGGCAAATCTGATCCCTTCTAAGTTTCTTATCACAATCTACCTCCAAAAGAAAAAATCCTTGTTATATTCGCTTGGAAGCATAGGACCATCACCAGGTAGGAAGTCAAGAGAGCTGGATAGGATTTTAGGCACATACTGAAGCACAAGTCCATATACGGACCAACAACTCTTTTCGTCCTCCCCCCCCCCCCCCCCGCGTTTCGGGTGTCTGGAGGAGGAGCAGTGGTCAGTAGACTCAGTACATTACAATGATCCATGAGGGGAGGGAGTGAACCTCAGACTTAATGCACTCAGTGTTAGTCTTAGCCATTGGGAAAAGACCAGCTCTTTGTTTGGGTTTTGTTTCTCTCTTTGGTAGTGGTTGGTTGTGTTTAACCTTCTAATGTTAAAGATGTTTTGGTCGCATGGAGAAGGAGATTGAGGAAGAGTTGGATTTTGGTGATTTGAAGTTGGTTCCTGTGGCTATTTGGTGGTGTACAGGAAAGAGAGGAACTGGCGGATTTTTGAGGGAAAAGCTTTATCCCTTCAGGATTTCAAGCTCTATTTTTTTTGAGAATGTTGTATGATTGGAGCCAAGTGCTCGATTGTTGTACAAAGGTGTCTTCCTTTCGATTTTATAGATAGAATCATGCATGAGAGGTTGAGGGCATGATGATTTTTGAAATTGCCAAACCTTGGTGTCTCTTTAATATAACCTCTTGATTACTCATGGGAAAAAAAAACTTTATAAACTGAATTCATTGCTCAGGTGCTTATCAAGAGTGTTGTGGTATCTTCTGGAATTGTTGCGAATGGAAAATCATTGCGGCTTTGCTTGCTTAATCTTATGCAGTATGATATTTCTTTTTTACTAGTCAAATCTGTCAGAGAAGTGTGTCATGAGTACTCTCTGTTTTTCTTGATACTATAACTCCTATTGCAGGATCTGCTGATACTGTTTTTTCCCCGTTATTTTCCCGAAATTTTTGCCTCTTTTATTTTTACACGCTGTATGATTGTGAGCTATTTATCCTAATAAAAAATGATTTTGAGCTACTTATCCTTTATGTTCAGGTTGGGTGGGATGTCCCAATTTCGGGGAGAATATCGGTTTCGTAGTACCATCTAAAGTTCCACTTGGTGAATCCTTTAACGACCTCATACCTCCTGGAAGAAGGTATTCCTTCCGTCAGGTGTTCCATCAGCTAAGAGTGAAGGGAATAAAAGTAAGCAATATAATAAGAACTATTTATCTTTTGTGATTGTTGTAGTGCTGTGTTATTTGATTAAGCATCCATGTCCATGTTGCATCTTGACTCAAGCTGGCATCTAGATATGACCCGCATCAGTTTTCAATAATGGAAGCAGTACGCTAGTCGCTATGAGACCTGGACTTGCTATTTTGGCAACCGTACACGTGTCAAGAATGACACTCCATGGATAAGAAGATACAAGATATGTTTTGGATATGTATTTGATCTCCAAATTTGCCGGGTGGAGGAATATCAAGGAATATATGGTGTCTCCTCTTCGTTCATTGTTCTTTGATAGTTCTCTAGTGTTTACTGGTTTGATGTGGGGACGACTTTTTGGTATTGGTTATATTTGAAGATGATGTTGAATTTAAGTCTGAATGTCATTAAAAATTTATAAAGCAATAAATTTGAAGTTGCATTTTCCAAAAGAAAAATGCCGTGTCCCCATATCTGTGCCTGAATTCTAGACATTGTTCCCGTGTCCTATATCTAAAACTTTGGCGTGTTAGACTTGCATCTGTAGTCTGTACCTGGTCCAATGATTATTTAAGGTTGATGAATGAGTCGAAATTGCAACATGTGACTGTATTGGAATTCCTGAATAAGGGAGGAGATTCATTAGGTGTCCTACTCTGGACGGTTATTCAACTTAAAATTGATTCGTATTGCTTAGAAGGTAACTGTGAGGTATTACAGATTAATTGAGATTGTTTGCCGTAAATTGACTGAGACCAGTCAGACCACTTGGGTGCATAGACGAATCCAGATCACACTGTGCCCTTTTGCTTAGATCTTGGAATGAGGGAATTTACAAATTGGGTCTTACTCGTTTTAAAAATATTCATTATTCCTAATAACGTATTTAAATATGTTGTATAAAAAATAATTACTTTACCCAAAAAATCAGTAAAATCGTAGACTTTTAGGTCTTATTTGTCCATCCTTGTAAGCTTCGCAAGTTTGGGGTTGAGTAGAATAAGGACCTTCCTTAAGGTTGTGAGAAGATAATGCATAAGAAAGTACAGATATGGATTTGGACTAGAAGAGAAATTGCTGCTGGTAGGCTGACAAAGGCTTGTGCATAGGAAACAAGTTTTGAATGGCTTCTGATGATGAGATGCTTATGTTTCGAACACGTCACATGTAAAGGTCCTAGTGAAGCAGAATCATCAATATGAATATATTCCCTTTTCCTTGTCAAAAAAAAAATGAAAATAAAAAAAAAGGTCCTAGTGTAGCAAAATCATATGCAAGTTCCATGCTGGTTAAACATTTGGAAATGTTTATCACCTTTCTATAACCTGATAGGCTTTTTGTGGACAGGTTAATTCATGCATTGCAAATGGATAGGATGGAGTGGAGGGATGTGTATTTGATTGATCATCTACCTGACTCGTGCTTACCCTCTATTCATTTCCAAGGGTACTTTGTGCCCAATTATATCACTTGCTAGTTGATCATCAGTTTGCTAGGACTCTTTTATTTTAGGACACTAGCTTCTGTTGATGCTATGTCTGTATTGCTTGCTTTTTGCCACGTTTGATTCTAGGTTCTTTTTAAACGTTGCTTTTTCCCAAATGAGGTAGTGAACCTTTTATTCTCCACTGTTCTCCAATAAATATAGCACAATGGAGATACCTTCTTCTGCCCACCTTCTTTGGGGTGTAACATTGCACAGAATACTATTTGGTTGGTTAGATCTCTTTCTTTGATGGTATAATCATAGTGGTTGCACTCAAAGAAAGGAAAAAAGGTATCAGTATTTGTTTACATTCCGTGCTACTAGGTTTTATGGATAATGTCTGTCTTATTGTATCAAATATAAGCCGAGGTCTTGGATAGGATGCTGGTGGAGGGACCATGGGTTGACCTGGCAAACAAAGTAGGGATGGATTATGATTAAAAGAGGAAACTATTTGGCAGCCTCATTGTGTTAGAAGGTGTAGAAGTCATGATACACATTTTTGGTTTTCTTAACATTTTGAAGTGAGGGGCCAAAATTGCTTGTACCTTTAGGGCTTCCTCTTCCATATTACTTGGGCTTGGGCATTGAATATGTTTAATAATTTAGGTGTTTTGAGTAGAAAATTCTAAATATAGTTATGTGTGGGATATTAAAATTTTGGTGGGAATTGAGAATCCATCCTCTCGCACATGTAAATGCCGTTTAAATTTAATTGATCAAGAAAATTTTGCAATATTTAGTAGTTAAATCCATCATCTATATTCAATTCCAACCAAAACCTTACGTACTTGGCGACTAAAGAAAAGAAAAAAATGAATCAAATTTTATTACTTGCTGAACCAGCGAACTTTAAAGGGGATAAGGAAAGTAACTATTGAATAATAAAGACTACTATATTAAATCCTTACGATCCTTTTCATTCCCACTGCTCTGGACATGTGTTAGGCTTAGATCTATAATTTGTCTTCTCATCTGTTTCATATTGTACCCACATAAAATTTGGAAGCCCTGGTAATCCTTTTGTGTTCATTTATAAATATATAGAACCAGGTTGCTAAAGTCTGTGATCATGTGGGAAATCTTTGGTTGTTGGGGTTTTGTTATTCTTACGATCTACGTTCTGTCCCTTGTCCTGCAATCCATCTGGAGTTACCCTAGGTTTGCGGCAAGGGATACCCATATTGGGAAAGACTAAATGGGTACAACCTGAGAGCTTTTCTCTATGTTACTATTATGCCATTTTTCTCTCTCACATGTAAGATTTTGATGTGTGATGTAGATCAGTATATAAGCAGCTAATATTGACAATGTTGATGCCCTTTCAGCTTGGTATGGTTGTTGATTTGACAAACACAGATCGTTATTATTCGACAATCGAGTTCAAGAAAGAAGGTCTGAAGTATTTGAAGGTAATTGTTTTCTCCATGTTATTATCAATTTTAATTTACCTATATGAATTGTTGAGTATGCCTGCTTGTATCTACAGATCCGATGCCAGGGGCGTGATGCTGTGCCTGATAATGAGTCTGTAAATGTTTTTGTCTATGAGGTAAGTAGGTTTGTCAGCTGTTCTTACTGAAAACTGTCATTTTCCTGTAACTGATTGTGACACTTTCTTCTTGTGCTTACGATCTGTGTTGAACCCCATAATGCATGATCTGATTTGACATAAAAAAATCTTTTTTCTCCTTCAAAATATGCACGTATGTTCATGCAATTTACAAGAATGCAGTACTGAAAGGGAGGACAATAGAAAATTTCCATTGCAGATGTTTGAGTATATGGACCAAGAAAAACTGTCTGATCATGCCTTGAGTAATTGGACTTGTTTGAGTCCTACTCATCCCCGATTGTTCTATCAGTGTTTGTTCTTGTCTTGTGGATTAGGGGAGGAGCAAGATAAGGGAGCGTTCTATTAACACACAGAAAATCAACTCAATTAGAATTAGGGGACGGCGGTCATCGTAAAGAATAAAGAACTTGATATCATTTATTACTAAAAGAATGCCAGATATTCTGGATGTCAGGAATTAAAAGGTTGTGGAAAGCTCCTGAAGCGGAGGAATGTAGATACACCTTGAGCATAAGCCCATCCCGTGTGAGGGCATAATCATAGGCCTTGATTTATAAATATGATTGAAATTAGGGACGAGAGGGACAAAGTATCATAGGCTGTGGGTTGGGATGGAAGAGGAGAAATTGAAAAACAGGGTTTTAATTTGGATAATTGGGAATATGAGAAATGATGGAGGGGTTAGATGGGGAATTAAAAGAAGGGCAGTTTGCATTCACAACAAAGTAATGAGATAATAAAAAATTCACGAGATAATTACTTTTTAACTAATTTTACTTATAAATTCTTGTGGAATCTGGCATCGATTGGTATTTCTTTTGATTATCTTTATGGAAAGTATTGCATAAGCTTTTGGTAACTTCTATTCAACCATGTTGTGTGGTACATTGCAATCCAAATGAACAAACCTCTCTCATTTTGGGATCCAGAACTGATGTATTAATCCACCATGATCCTCAATTGGTAATGATGTAATGAGATGCTTTTGGACCAAAACGTCAAAAAGCTAACGCCTAAGTGGCCTCTTGCATCGGTTATGAGTTTTTGCCTGATCCCTATTTATGCTAAAGAGGAATGCGAGATGAGGAAGACCATCACTATGTGTAAAGATATGTTCTTTTTCACACATCTGATTTTTCGGGACATTTTCTTAATCACTAGGTTCCAAAAAGATTGGGGTGGTAATGGATAGCCATTCGAAAGCTGAATAGGCCAATTGTATTTCCATCTCAGTGTTGAAACTGGAACTGTAATGATGAGGGTATTGTTTGCGTAGAACAACGAAAGACACTATGGAGTGCTCTCTGTTTTATGGAACCTTATTTAAAGTTTCCTACAATTTAAAAATGCATTATGAGGTACTGTTTGTTTAAAGGAAACTATGTTTAGGTATATGTCTCTCCTAAGGAGACATCATTACCCTTATTAGAACAAGTTAATTTAAAAAACTTAACTTGGTGGCAAGTCAAATACTTATCTTATGCAAATTCAAAAAGTTATCCTGTGATGTCTAGTTTAATTTTACAGGAGCGGTGGATGGGTCAGTGCTCCTAGAAGTGAAGCAATGAAGTGAAGTCTTTTTTTTTTCTTTCTCAAGAATATGAATTTTCGGGATCATTTTGTTATTTATTTGTTTTTTCTTGGGCTACTTATTTTCCCTGTTCCTTGCTTCACAAGTAAGGTTTTTCATTTTATTTCTGATATTTTGGTTTCAAATTTACAAAGGAAAGCTTCATTTTCAAAAATACTGCTCTCTGTGTGTGGTGGCATTGTGATTAAGGGTGGAAGTGGGTGGGTGAGGAGTATTTCTTAAATTTTTGGTTTTTTTAATTACATTTTTAAAATTATTTTGTTTCAATAAGGGCATCACTGAGGATGTCATCTATTTTTGACATTATGATAGTTTCCATAAAATAGAGGGTGCCTCACAATGTATTTTCAAATTACAGGGCTTTACAATAGTTTTCAAAAAACAAACGATATCTTGCAGTGATCTTTTACTTGAAGCAAGCTAAAAGGATGAGGAAAGTATCTCAGTATCATAGTTTAAGTAAAATGCTACTTCATAATCATAATAAGATCTATATTTTGAAATTTACTAACCTGAAAATTGCCCTGAAATGATATTTCAGAATACAATTAAAGAATCACAATCTAATTTTCTTGAACCTGGAAAATTTACAGATTAGGATTATCTTTTTTTATTTTCTTGCTAATCACATCACTTTCCAGTCTCCTCCACTTAATCTTGACCACTATCTTGATATTTATGATTTGTTAAATGGTGGAATCGTGGAGAATGTTGCTGTTGGCAAGAAAAGGAAATAACGTATTGGTAGTTTATGATATAAATTTGTTCGGTTAAGGAAGAAGTTGTACTGCATTGCTTTTATTGTATTTTGGGATCGTATTTTATGGGGTCTGTTTTCTATTGGTAATTCTTAAAAAATGAGACATACTATGACGAGGAAGATAGCATCTTAATTGTACTAGAATACTAGGATATTTTTTCATATCTTGTTAGCTTATTTAGGTTATAATTATCTTTTCATTGTTGTTTTATTTCCTATTTGATTTTTTGAATAAAATTGAGTTGTGTGGTTTTGGAGTGGTTCTTCAATAGGTACTAAAGCCACCCTAATGTAGATTGAAGAGAAGTCAGCTGGAAGCTAAGAATGTAGATTGATCTTTGGAACTCTATGTTACTATATGTGCTAAGCTTAAATTGTAGGTGGAGATAAATCTCAAAAAAATTGAGGAATATGAGTATGTTCCTGAATTAGCAACGCTATCCTGGAGAAAAGAATATTGTCCAGTAACTACAAATAGGTGCTGCTCACCTCCAACTTAAAACCCTCTATGTGACCATGCTATCCAACGTAGGTGAAGTAGTTTTGCTTGTATAGCAATAGCGGACAAAGGAGTTAATGAGGGTTCTGCCTAGTAACAGCCATGCAATGCCTCAAACCAACACTTAGGCTTACTTTTAATGAAATTCAACAGGAAACGAACCTAATTTTGGTTCCAATTAAAGTGCTTAATGGTGGTAAAAATTTGACCTTTTGAATTTTGTGGATAACAGTGTCATGAGAGCTCGAAGGCATGATGTTTTGTATTTGCTCCTTTTGTACATGGCCATCATCTTCTGAGGTGTCCTGATACAACTTTCAATTACTCATTTAAAAAAAAAGAAAAAAGGAGAGAGATCCAATTGAAGTGAGGTCTACAGAGTTTCAGATGCATGTAGTGTTACCCTACAATCACATAGGTATGTCCACACAATTTGTAGTTTTGCCCTTAACGATGAGGGGAAAACAAGCATTAGAGAGTCAATTGACCTTAATGACTTGTCTCTGATGATCCCCAAGCCTTTTTATCCTCAATCTTTTTCTAAAAAATTGAATTCATCTTCAACTAGTTGTGACTATTCTATTCTTTCTTATCTTTTCAGCATTATCAACACCATCATGGGCAACTAAAGCCGCTACCGCATTTTGGCAATCATCCATAAAAGTGCATTGCTTCTCATTTGGGATCCTTAGAGTGCATGATTTTGCCTATTCGAATTGCGTATACTTTTCCAACATATCATGTATAACTCAAATTAGATACTTCTTTTGTACATGAGTGATATGCCCTTGGTATCATTCTAATACAACTTTTGATTACTGATCAAAGAAATACACAGATATATCTGTGTGTGTGACATTTTTTTGGGTAGATAAGGAGCCCACCCCACTGGGCCTCTTTCATGGGCTGCCCAGTGGGGTTGAACGACGTGTGGTTGGGTTGAGACTTGTGATTCCTGGGCCTCCGAGCACCATGAAATTTTCTAAGTTTCGTTCTTATGAGATTCCTACTTGGGTTTTGCCTGTAGCCAGTGTTCATGTTACCAAATGAGCTAATTCTTAATTGGTATACACACCCATACACAGTGCACAGATGCACGCATGCATGCACACGTGTGTGTGTTCATCTATGTACACACGTGTTTGTATGTGTGCGCGTCTGTAGGGAGTGTATCCAATGTGAGGGGGATAGCGTGAAATTCAGAGGATTGATTCACAGCCATTGAGCCCAAAAACTAAGGCAAATCTATTCCCACATAAACAAGTCATTACCACCACTTTTAGCGTCTGTCTGATCAGCCAGGGCCAACAGTAGATGTGGTTGTCAACCCTCCCATGAAATGCGTAAAATGCCGGTGACCTAGCCACCAGCGGTTTCCTCCACCCTGATTTCTTTCCCCGCTTTTCCCCTAAAATGACCAATTTGTAAAACAAATTAATCCTTTTTTGCACAACTGTGTTGACAACTTTGGTGATTCTCTCTGTTTCACTAGTTCTTATTTGATCAATGGCCTAGCTTATCACCTTTTTTCTAGTATTTGTGACAATTCCAGTCGAGGGAAAATGTTCGTTCAACATTTAGTGCACCACCGATACCCGCTAGGTGGTTGTTATAGGTCATTGGGAAATCACCATGGCCGGAGACAGCAGTGTTCGTGCGGCGGCAACTAGGCGGTTGTCTTGGCGGCAACTAGGCAGTTGTATGTTGCGCAACCATTGGTGGTGGGTGGTGGGTATGTTGGTGTTAGGGTGGAGTGAAGTATAGGTGTGGTTAGGCTTTTTCTTAAAAATTAAATCTTAGCTCTTGATTTTGATCTAATGGCTCATAATCACTCCTCACACACTCGCCGTCCCCCTGGTGTCACTGGATACATTCCCCCGCCCCGAAAAAAAAACATACACAACTTACACGGCTACACCTGGGAGTATGTATACAGTGTAGCCTTGTATAGATATATACGTTAACGTACGTATGTATATACACGCGTGGGTGCACACATAGAGAAAAGGCAAATTAGTGTACCATGACTGTTACAATACGGTCACTATAGCATTGCCTGGGTTGTGATAGTGTGTGCAAGCTTCAAGTTTAGTGACTAGGATACATGTCTTGGGATTATATGAGGTCAGATTTCTCCTGTGCAGTATCAATATAAAGCTTTTCTAAAACTAAGAGGGGAAATGTGATTGAAATTGTTGGTCTAAATGCATTGCCAGGCAACTAAGATGCATTCCATGCCAGAACTGTAGTTGTAGTGTTGTTATGTATGGCCATTGCATCTTTTCGCTCAGAACCTTAGGGCTCCCTGTCAAAGTAAGATAATGGGAGGGAAGGCTGAGAGGTCAGGTCATAAAGCATCACTGGCAGCGTCTATACTTGGCTAATCTTGTCAGCTCATAAACTGCTTTTAGCATTGCTATGATAAATATTGCATTAATGGCCTTCCACTGAATTTCTGCACATAATTAGCATAATCTATGGTCTTGTGCGTCTAGTGCCAATCCCTCTTCTCTGTAACTTCTAAGTCTAATTTGTGAACTGGGACTTTTGTATCTCGATGAATCTGAACATAAATTACAAACAATTTCAGGTAGCACAATTTATTTTTAATCAGAACGAGAGACAGCCCAAGAAATACGTATTCGTTCATTGCACTCATGGCCACAACCGTACTGGTTATATGATTGTTCATTATCTGATGCGAACACAGCAAGCTAGTTCAGTTACCGAGGTCTGTTTTGAATAATGCTCTCAAACTATTGCTTGAATGCTTTCAATCTGCCTAGCTAACTGTTTTCAATTCTCTGTTTTTGTAATTGATAGGCTATACAAAGATTCTCTGATGCTCGGCCTCCTGGGATTTACAAACAGGATTACATCGATGCATTATATGCTTTTTATCATGAAACGAAACCTGACTTAATTGTGTGCCCCCCTACTCCAGAGTGGAAAAGATCCAATGAAATTGATCTAAATGGTGAAGCGTTGTTGGACGATGATGACGGTGTTCCTTATGCTGCTACCAATGTATGAAATTATTTCCCTGTTCTGACCTGTTTCTTTTGCAGCACTGAAATTGCCTTGCCTACTTGCATACTTTCTCAGATGTTTATGTGGCTAAGCCAAAATTAGGTTCAGATTCTCTAATAAGTTCATT
Organism: Selenicereus undatus; assembly: GCA_017589665.1. Classification (NCBI taxonomy): domain Eukaryota; kingdom Viridiplantae; phylum Streptophyta; class Magnoliopsida; order Caryophyllales; family Cactaceae; genus Selenicereus; species Selenicereus undatus. Next base: position 14,852 of record JACYFF010030581.1, read on the forward strand.
GCCCCCCCCCCCCCCGGGGGATGATATTTGGGTGTTCTGGGTATGGTTATGAACAAGTTTACCTTTTTTCTTTCCACTCGGGCTTCTGCGTGCACTGCTCATATAGTTCCTTTTGGTTCTTTTCTCAGTTATGCTACTGTAGTGTAGAAATGGGTTCCTTAATATTGCTATCAATTAGTTTAATATTGGCACTGATGCAAACTCTTTTGTCTTTGCATTTAGTCTTTCTAAAATACGTTCTAATGAGCCTGTATTGTTTTCAGGAAAAACATGAGAATGTTGCACTAATGACCAATGATGATGTACTGGGAGATAAAATACCTGATGGACAGGAGTATCAATTGCGGAGATTCTGCTATGAAATGCTGAAGTTACCACCAGGAGTATGCACCGTCTCTCTTCCTCTGCTGCCCCCAAAAAAGGAAAAAAATAAAAGGAATATTGAGTTGCAATTTTTGTCCTTTGAATGCTGTTTTTCAGTTCTAGGCTTTCCAACTGTAAGGGTTGGCCTTTTAGTCATCTATCGGAAGTGTTATAGCTTGAATAGCTAAGCCAGCCTAGAGCCAGCTTAGACTTGTCCTCCCCTTCAATGTAGAAGCTCACTAAGCCCAGGCTTGCTGCATTATCGTCATTGATCCCCCTTTTGTGTTGTGTTCTCTTGAGGTGTGGGTAATTCTGCAACTGACCTTTTCATTTTCTTATGATAGTAGATGTTAGGTTTTATTTCTTTTGGATTGTTTTCTTATTCTTTGGTTGTATCCAGAAACCATCTCTTGGATGTCACTAACGTTCCATTATAGATCTATCATTTAGTAAACTTGGTTCCCTTCCTGGCTTATAAATTATCCGGCTTTTTCGGTTTGGAAAGATGAGGTTCTTTAGGAAATAGTGGGTCATCCAAACGCCCCAGCAGCCTCCAGAACTGCATCTTTATTTGTCATTTAGCTCTTCAATAATCTAGAAGGTAATTAAAGAGAACTGCCTTTTAAAAGTAATAAAGAGAACGGAATTATTCTTCAATGATATGGTCTTTTAACAGTTTTTTGTTATTACGTTATACGTTAGAATCATCAGACATGGATATTTGTTGAGATGTCTGACTCCCCCATATTCTATAAAATCAGGTTGTTTTGGTTTGAAATGAGTATCTAGTATCCATACTCGAGTCGGATTGTCTGACATGAATTCCAGAGGTGATTCAAAAGTTTTGAGTGACATAGCCCGCCAGAGTGCAATCTAATACCCTTTTTGATCTGGCATTGGTACACTTTTTGGTATTTCTTGAGCTCAAGACCATCATTGTCTCTACTTGCAAAGAGAGTGGTGCTGACTGGTGACTTCCATCAAAAGTGGAGTGTTCCCCCATTACACTCCCTTTAGGTCTGGTGATTGTACTTTGTTTATGGTTCTTTTTCGTTAGGAGTCTAGCACTGGTTCTCTTCTTGTATGCTTTTGTTCTCTACTGATATAGCCTTTTGTGTGCCTCAAACCACAAAAGGTAGCAAATGGAAAAGGGCTTTGGTAGGTCCCTCCACTTATTGATCCTGGTGTTATATAATGTGATATTTGAAGCTATCTTCTCTCCCATCATAAGTTGTCTTAGTTGAGCCTTTGTTTCTGACGATTTCTTGCTTGCTACTTTCACAAGCTTTTTGAAAATCACTCTTGGATTCTTCCGTAATGGTTAGCTAATGGACTTCATATTTTTGTGAGATGCAGATCTTTTCATGATGTGGCCTTTTCTTTAATTTTTTTAATCATATTATGGCAATTTGTTGCAGGTAAGGGGACACACCCAATTTCCAGGGTCACATCCAGTTTCTCTCAACAGGTCCACCATGTCCCACCCCCCTTTTTTGGTTTGCTATTCTGATAAGTGACAAAGGAAAACTGTTGGGCTCAAAGATGTCGACTAAGATTAAACTGCTTTGAAGTTTTAACTCAGGTGTCAAGTTGTAGGGTTTGGCATTCAGCTTCTTGTTCTTACATGGGCTTTGTGCTTGGATGATTACCTGCTATAGATTCAGCATCCTTGACTGATAATGTTTCATGAGATCATGGCCTTATCTTTGCAATATCTTCATCATGCGACTTCACATTTCTATTCCTTTTTCTGGTTCGCTTGGCATTCAGTTGGATCAAACTAGAAGTTGGATATTTGATGCCAGCGTGATATTATTCTCTGTTTCTTGTGGTACTTAATTGGATGAGAGACTTAAGGGAATGTCATGGAGGCAAGAACACGCTTTGTTCTATTACTTTTATAGTTACTTTCCACGATGGTATACTACCAAATATTAACAACAGCAACAACTCCTAGTGTGGGTCCCGCTTTCGTGGGGTCTGGGGAGATCCAGCTGTAGGCAATCTTACTTCTACCGGCATTCTTACCTGTAGAGAGGTTGATTCTAAGAGACCCACAAAAAGGGTTTTGTGAAAATATTTTATAGAAGAAAGATTTTGCGAAAACATTTAATGGGAAAACATTTGATGGAAGAAAGATTCTATAGCGAGGGATGACTAAGATAAATAAAAGATCAGTTGCTGAAGTTATGAAATAAAAGGACAATAAAATGGAGGAAGGTAATATACTTGGACACCCAACTATAAGCAAACGAGAACTCTTCTCAGAAGACAGTACAACCTGCATACAAACACAACATACGAAAAAACCATTACCTGCACTAAGCCACAGCAGTCAAAAGAAAACTTTCAAGTCCTTTCTAATCACCTCGTCCAAGCTCTTCTTTGATCGTCCCTTCCCTCTTCTGCCTTCGGGGATGTTGATCCTCTCACATCTCCTCACTGGAGCGTCCACACTCCTCCTTTTCACGTGACCAAACCGTTGGAGTCTTGTTTCTCTCATCTTATCTCCGATGGGAGCTACTTTAACTAAGTTCCTGACAACTTCATTCCTAATTCTGTCTGTCCTCTCATAACCATACATCCACTTTATCATCTTCATCTCTGTTACCGTCAGCCTTTGAACTTTCGTCTTTTTTAGAGGCCAACATTCCGATCCATAAAGAACAGCCGGTCTAACTACCATACGATAGACTTTGCCTTTCAATTCAAGGGGCACCCTCTTATTACACAGCACATCTGAGGTATACTTCCACTTTTGCCAGCCTACTTTTATTCGTTGGTTAATATCTTCGTCAATATTCCCATTCTGCTGAATGATCGAGTCTAGATACTTAAACTTATCGACCTTAGGTATCGGCCTCCCATCCAGGGTGACTTCGCCCCCCCGCACCTACCCTACCGTTGAAACAACAATGCAGGTACTCCGTCTTCAATCTACTTACTCTAAAACCTCTAGATTCCAGAGTATGCCTCCATCGCTCCAACTTGTCATTAACTGCTTGTCTAGTCTCATCAATAAGAACAATGTCATCTGCAAAAAGCATACTCCAAGGTACCTTATCTTGAATCCCTCTCGTAAGTTCATCCATAACTAGAGTGAAAAGAAAAGGGCTCAAGGCTGAACCTGGTGCAGGCCCCTACCAATAAAGAAGTCATTAGTAACCCCTCCTGGCATCCTAACACTCGTCCTACGTGCCTCGTACATATCCTTAATAACTCAAATGTACAAGGGTAACACTCCTTTCTCCTCCAAGCATCTCCATAACACTTCACGCGGAATTCTATCATATGCTTTTTCCAGGTCAATTAACACCATGTGGAGATCCACCTTTCTATCTTTATACTACCAAATGTCGAGAGAGTAATTTAAGGTGATATTTCAGTAGATTGATGTGGTGTGGTGCTATTTTGTCTATGTTCATTTGTACTTTATTCTCAGATCCCCAGGTTATGCAGTTAGCTCTAGTTTCTTCAGTGTACATGGAGGATGATGGGTGATGACCCTCCTTGGAGATAAAGTCTTTTGACACATATTGTGGGATTTTTTTTACAAGCCATTTTGATTCAGCAAATGGATGGATTGCTAAGCTAAACCATGAAAATTTTGAAGGTTAAAAATACTGAGACTATAAAAAGAAATGAAGTTTAGAGGTTGCTTGTGAAGTGAAGCAAATTGTAGGGCTTGCTCCAAACTTATGGAGGTGTTAAGAGTCTGTAGGGGCTTACTATGTTGTCTCTCCAAGCACAAATTTTAAACCATACTCCCCTATCTATTAAAGAATGCGACACAAAGGTGACAGTGCAAGCTGTCTATGTGTGCTTTAAGAGAATTATAAACTAAATTTTGTTTCCTTTCGCTTCAATGCCTTCACTATTTTCATACAGCCAAAAATGGATTATACTACTCTAACTAGAACAGATGTGGGTAAATGATCTTCCCATTGAGACGTTAAAATGTGAACACCCAGCTAGTTTGCTTGTACTTTATTTGAGTACTGGTCTAAGAATTGGGTGGTGGTTGTACGCAACTTGCCTTTGGAAAGCTGGAGGTTATTTATGTGAAGCCCTTGGTGATTAAATTTTTTATGAGAAGTAACGGCGGAGGAGCACTGACTTGACAAGCCTATAAGATGAGTACTGTAAGAATATATGGCAGCTTCAGCTTCTCCGCACTCTTGTAGTGACTGGTTTGGATTCCAGTTTCAAGAATTATTTTTTGAAGATCATTTGTTTGGGGACAGACTTTCTACTTGTGCTTTGCAGTAGGATACAGCGGGATCTCTTCAAACTCCGTTTTGGCAGGATCATCACAGCATTATAATGTCGGATGTGTTTCACTATGAACAATAAATTTTGTCTTTGTAACTCTCTGCATTTTCCATGAACTTCAACTTCATGGTAAATCACCTTGTTTCAAACTAATTGGACATATATGTTCCCTTATAAGCAATCTATCTATCTAGCCAAATGGCAGTCTTGGTTTCAATTTTTAACATGTCTTGATTGCTTTGCAATGGACTCAGTACTGTTGAAACAATAGTTTTCCAGTTTATGATCGTACTCTGATATGATTTATAGACTGCCTATGGCTCTAAATTGTACTTGGTCCTTCTTGGTTACAGGGAGAACTTGCAATTGCTGAGGCAACGTTATTACTATGCTACATGGAAAGCTGATGGCACTAGATACATGTTGCTCCTTTCTCCTGACGGATGTTACCTAATTGATAGAAGTTTTAAGTTTAGGAGGGTGCAGATGAGGTTTCCTTGCAAAAACATGAATGAAGTATGAGCAGGACATTTCATTTCCAGAAAATGCTTTTTTTAAAAATTTTTTTTTATGCTTTCTGAATGTTATTTATGCCTGCTGACATGGTTGTTTCTCTGTCTTGTGAGCTTCAGTTCCACCAGTACACATTGCTAGATGGAGAAATGATTATCGACACAGTTAGCCCTCGGAAGCAGGAGAGAAGATACTTAATCTATGACTTAATTGCAATCAATCGTATATCTATTATGGAGGTTGAATGGAGTGACTCCTTGAAGAATTCAATACGTTTCATCCTGCTGCATGATTGCTTCATCTGTCTGAAAATTCAGTTATTTTTGCTTGAGTACATGCTTTTTCTTGTGACGCAGAATCCTATGCTTGTCAAGCTTTTTTTTATCTTTTGTGTTTTGGAGAATTTCATTGCTTTTTCTCTGGATGGGCACTTCTAGCATTCATGGAGTGACTCTTTTTCTTTCATTTTGGGGGGGGGGGGGGGCCTGGGGAATTATGGGATGATACTTTTGCTGTCTGGGGTCTGAACTTTTTTTTTTTAACTTGATAAAGTGACCAAAAATAAATAGCTTTCCTCATAGAAGACTATTTGTAATTTTTTGTAAGGAAGGTTTTACAAGGTTATTGATGGAGATGGGATGAAGGGAAATAGATTTCAGGAAGGAGAGGATGATTAAGGAGGAGGGAATTACGGAGAAGAAAAGGTCAGAGAAGTTTGCAAAAGCAATGTATTCTTGAAGTTCATAAGCAATATTCATAGATATGCTCATGTATCCCTGATTTCTAATTGTTGCTCCCTAAATACGTCATCTCCTTTGTTGACTGTATGATACTGCATAATTCAGATGCCCTACCTTGAAGTTTTATAGGCCAGGGAATGAATGATTTGCCAAAATATAAAATCTAGCCCTATCAAAGAGGATTCTGAGTTTCCATCCATAAGAGAGGGTCTGTATTTTTGGCACAAAGTCTGATACATTATTATCTGACTTTTCTGTGTAGATCAGCTAAGACTGTAGTGTTCACTTTATGCCCATCTTTCTCCTTTTCGCTCTCCACACTACACCTCCGATCGTTTTGTTTTTTTAATGACAATTACCCCACAGGCCCCATGTGTCTTCATTTTCTCTTTTCTCCTCATTTGTAGAATCAGTGGGTTTTTACTCCATTGACTGATCACTGATGATGACTGATCTGGGTCCTCTACTTGCAAGTTTCTTGATAATAGAGCCTACTCTTCTCTTGCATTGCACTAGTCATTTTTATTTTGTAGATTCTTAGAAGCTCGTTACTTAGGTGCACCTCCTGATGCTAACAAGCAAATCCTCTCCTGTGTGATTGACTAGCACCTGTCGATTATGTTTTAAATTCTGGCTGGGTAAAGTTTAAAAGAAAACTACGAATGTAGATCTGAAATTTTACAGAATAGACTATTTAGTGTACGTATTGTGGTGTTCGAGTGTAATGTCATGGTAATGATGAGTGTGTGCTTGGCAGCGGCCTTTTTATGAACGTTGGAAGATGATTGAGAAAGAAGTCGTGGAGCCAAGGAATCATGAGCGTCGATTGATGGACTCACACCCAAGTCCTCCTTACAGATATGATCTGGAACCATTCAGGGTATGTGTTTGCAGTCTTGTGTCAGACATTGTCATTAGCTTAGCATTCAAAGTGTATCTCTAGTTGTCGTCTTCTTCTGTTGTTGTGTCACCTCTTCCACCGTTGACGGTACGTGCTAAGATGTTTCCCAGGTTAGGAGGAAGGACTTTTGGTTGCTGTCCACTGTTGCGAAGCTTTTGAAGGAGTTCATCCCTAAACTTTCACATGAAGCTGATGGCCTTATTTTTCAGGTGCTTGCAATTAGCTTGTGGTTTGTATAATTTAAATGTATTTTGACCTTTCTATTCAAAGATACAATTGAACTATTTGAGCATTCGCAACTACAACTGGTTGCTTTTTGTTTCATTTTCTACCCTATCCATTTGGTTTTTTAACTGTTTAGGTTTTTTTGGGGGGGGGGGGGGGGTGCAAACTGTACTTTCCATTTGTAAAATAATGATTGTGTCATAATGATGCAGCCATTTTATTTTTATTTATTCTCCTTAAGCCCAAGTCATACTGATGTAGCTGTTTGGGATGTAGGCGTACTATCATTGAGAAAATTGCGCTCTTTTTCCTTAATTCTTACCTCATGATTTTTTGCGGTATTTGGAGAGAGAAATCAAGGAGTATTTGATGTCATCAAAACTCCTAAAAGACAATTTCATCAAGATTCCTTTCTTTTGGGGGGGGGGTAACAAGATTTGCTTTTCTGCTTTTCATGTGGCAGACTGTGTGGATAAGTCTTTATTTGGTTGTATGTAGTCTTTTGTAGGATGCTAGCTGTGCATCCAATCTTTTGATCACTGTTTATTAATATACTACTTTTCCGTATCAAAAGAAAAAGAACAAAGAAGAGAGAATAGTGTTGTGTTTGGCAATTTTTATTTGCCGTGTTTCTTAAAAAGAATTTTATGCTATGCTACTATGGGGCAGTTCATTCTTGAAGTGTATGCTATTCAAATACGTGTGATGAGAAATGGAATTCCTTATTCCTCTGCTTTTCAGATATTCATTGACGGTCAGTGATGAATCTTCTGTACTCCATTGTTGCTCCTACTCCCAGTGACATGCTTGGCTTTTTTGAATTTGAGGATGAATTCACTGACTGATTTTGTGTAGTACTTCTGTGGGATAATTGTTTAGAATTATGTCCTAAGTACGTTGGACCGGGCCTTGTGAATCCTACTTGCACTAGATCCCACTGAAGGGTGTAGCTTTGAATTCCTGTGCTTGCTGTATATTTGTGACGTGGTTTGTAGTTCTTAGTTTTGCTGGAAAATTTAGAAGTCCTGTTTAATAATTATCTATTGAGTTATGATTGTAATACATCTCAATTAGGGAATTAATGACTATTTGTTTGTCAATTCAAGTCATGTACAAGATGTCAATTAGATATCATAAAAACGCTGGATCAGGTACAGGGAGAGCGAGAGCAGAAAATGGAGTGTGGGTTTGATGTTCTATCTTCTTCTCTGCTGAAAGCTTCTGGCTTCCCTATTGCAATCAAGTTAGGAAAGTTTATGTGAGCATTATCTCTGTTAGGCCTTCCCATCACCACCTCGGCCTCAAACTCCTAAAACGAGGATGAAGGGAAAATGTTACTGTCAATTACTGGGTTACAGCAATTTTAAGAACAAATTCTTTGTGCTTATGCCTTAAGCTAATTACAACAAGCTGATGAATAAATGTACCATACATCAGGGCAATGTGTAGGTGTCACATCTAATAGCGCTGGATAGTGAAAATTTTATATGGGACGGGGCAGGGACGATTGTTTCGAGACCTTCCCAGCAAAGATAAAATTCAAGTAATTGATAATCTATTTATTAGCCAATTAATTTAGGAACAGTTTTCTGCTTTTATGCATAGAACCATGAAGGAAGTGAGTAATCCAGAACATGAAGGATGTGAATATCATTAGTTCCATTATCCTGCATGTAGTTTGTTTCATGGCTTTTTGATTCATGTTAGAAAATTTCGCAGATGGTACCTCATGCTTCGTATCCTGGAAGATTAGGGTCAATAGAGATGTGCAGAAGGTTGAATGGAATAGCACAGAATTTTAATAGTTTATGGTATATGTATTATGTACTGTCTGGCTGATGAATTGCTATTTTTTGTTGGTGGTCTCTAGCTTCTACTACTCCAATGGTGCAATATTTGCTAGGCATAAACTTTGCTAGTGCTTCTGGCTAGTTGGAGGCTATTGTTTGTATGTTAATGGGTTACCTGTACTGTTGCTCTCAATCAGGGTTGGGATGATCCCTACGTTCCCCGCACGCATGAAGGCCTTCTGAAGTGGAAGTACCCTGAAATGAATTCAGTTGATTTTCTCTTTGAGGTAATATCCTTGGCTACAGGTCTCTGGCTACCTGTGCTTTAAGATTTTAAGTGAAACAATTACCTTTTATAGTTTAATAATTTTTGTGGCAGATAGGAGAAGATGGTTCTGAACTTCTTTATCTGCATGAGCGAGGAAAGAAGCGATTGTTGGAAGGAAGTAGGGTTGTATTTGGAGGTCAGTACTTCTCTCTTTCCTGTGTTCCTCTTTTTTTTTTAAACCCTATTGATGAGAGAATCTGTATGCATTCATGCACAGATGCTTTGCAAAACACTGTAAAATCTTTGTTTTTTCCCGATGGTTGGCTTTTGCCCCTTTCAGGGGCCATACCTTTCCTTTATTAATTTACATTTTGAAAGTAGCTTAATTTGAAGGCTGATGACTTTGTGTGCATTTGAAAGCATCTTCAATTATGCTCTGTTGTAGTGCCTAGTTAACTCAGTGGGCTCCTTTTTGCCGGTATGCTTTGACACAATTACTAGTTTGAAATTCCCGTGTCCAGAGGTCAGTTCTGGGCACCTCCATTGACTTTTACAAAATTTTATTTCGTATCATCGTTATGCTAATGGTAATGCCATTTCCTGGTTTTGAGGGTTAGCACATAGATGGTGTAACATAGGTTGAGCGCTGCAAGAGGAAGGGATGTCGATGTATAATGTCAGGACTGCTGTTTGTACCTCTATTTTCGTCATGACCATTGTCAGAAAGTAGTCTGCAGAATTATTGATCTGAATGGATTAGGTTATGATTTTTTAGTAGTCCTGGTGCATTTCTGAATATGAGAGGGAGGGGGGGGGGAGATGCGCTACACTTTGGATCCTTCTTTCGTGAGTTATCCTGCACAGCTGGGCTGGGAGAGTTCATTTTAGTGGACTATTTAATATGATTTTCTACACCCTTGAAATATCGAGTGTTCAAGAAGTATCAAGTGTATTGAAAATGGCTACACTGGATTAGAAAGAGCGTTTTTCTTAAGTGGAATATTCGGACGCTATATCTTTGGGAATTACATTTTGTTATATACATTTTGTTATAGTTGTTAGACATTTACGTTATATACATCCATGAAATTAACTCACGAAAATTTCAGTTATATGGAAAACTACATGAGACTCTTTATTTCCAAATTATTTGCCATTTGTGCTTGACAAATCAAGCTCAAAGCACAAAGGAAACATTAGTTGGTAGAATGACAATGCAGCCGTTAAATTGCATATAATTTGAAAGGGCATGCGAATGTAGTCTGCACAGTGTGCAAATTTCTTAGTATCTGAGAATTTCATAATTGTATGCAATTCCTTATTATTTTTTCCTCTTGGGAGCGAGTGTCTTGGAAATAAGGGGTCTTGTGGTAGTTTTCCGTTTCCCTTAGTTATAACTCATTGACAACAATGTTCTAGATCATATAAATTCATATTTTGCAGCATGAACATCGAATTTGAATGACATGAACATTTGTTATTGGTTATGGATATTGATTAGTCATGACTCATGAACAATTCTGTTGTAGGTCATGAATGATTTTGTTGTATGGAGTTAGTATTACAGGACTTCGGGTGTGTGCTTTTGGCACCATCATATAGGCATTCCCAAACCAAAGCAATAATCTGGAATGTGTATTGATTGTAAAGCCAAGGATCTTCCCTTTTTCATTTGTTTCTACCGGGGAAAGGGAAGCAAGCAACCGCAGCAGGATTGCATTAGGTAGCTGGCAAAATAGGCAATGCTTCTTCAAATGTTAACAAAGAGAATGGAGACAGGTTCCAACGAATCATGAGATTGTCTCAACTCTCAAGTAAATGTAGAGTCTGCATGATATGCGTAATTTTTCTTGCTTATTGTGAAGGGCCCTTGTATCATCTCCTGAGTGGTTGTCCTTTTTCATTTTTCAATGCTTTTAGGGGATTGGCTTATGCGTAGCATATGAGAGGTTATATCTATTTGTTTTTCCTAAATGTTTTCTTTTGCATGAAAGTGCAAAAGTAGGTTGAAAATTGAAATCATCTTATCTGAATGCATTAGCTTGATCTTGGTATCCTGATTTGTGATGTTTTGTCAGCTCTTGGTGAGGGTACCATGATTCGGTTTCTCTTCTTGGTGCAGCTATCTAATTGAACTTGTCCGAGTTTTCGTCATATGAGGTTCTTAAACTGCTCAGTGAATGCCTCTCTTCAGAGGGGGGGGGGGGTGTTAACTAAATGCTATACTAAGATTTCTAGCATCATTTCCCATCCCTGCTGTTTCCTTTTTTTGGGTAACAATTACTATAAAACAGTGTATATTCTCATCACCGGCTGGGGACCCTGCAGGCGCTGTGTACAGAATAGCTGTATCAGCAATAGTATGTTCATCAGCTGTCTATTTTTGAGCCAGATGTCACTGTTAGAGGCCAAGCTGAAGTGTTAGAATGACGTCACTTCCTTTTCTTCTTTGGTCAGTATGGATTTTAGTGAGTCTGGTGTGCATCATACATGATTCTCTTAACATATGTTCTAAAGTACTGCATTCGATGGACTCCTAGCTTTTGAACCTTCGTTTATGAAGCTTTTGAACCCATTCTTCTGTGGGTTGGCTCTTCTGCCACCTTCTGTAGTATCCTTTGTATATCTAATGCCTTTGAAAATTTGGAATGCTTGCAGATGGCTCAGATCCTGCATCATTTTCTGGTAAGATCATCGAGTGCGCTTTTGATTCGGAGGAAAATGCATGGATGCTAATGAGAGTGCGAACTGATAAGAACACTCCAAATGAATTCAACACCTACAGGAAGGTACTGCTTTAGTGCTATTTTTTCTTTTCTTTTTTTTTGTTTTTTGAAAGGGGCCCTACTAGATTTGAGAGGTTAAGGGTGTCTATATAGGTTGGAAACGACCAACGTGGCTGGGCTTTAGCATTTCAATACTCCCTTCAACCTTCAGGATGTGAGGGGAAGGTTGGCTTCCCAGGATCAAGCCTGGGGATCTGGATTAGCAGCTCGTTCATGTGCAATTGAAGAAATTGCTTTTGGTATTGATTCATGTGCTGGAATGGATCCTGCAAAGTAGTGTCTTCCTAGTTAGGCTGACAAGCTTTAGCAAACTGACACCTCCGTGCTCTCACTCTTCCTTTCGTTTTTGTCTTCCCCCCTTGTTTTGGGGGGGTGGGGGGGGTAAGGGGGTTGTTGCAAGGATCAAACACAGGGAGTCTGTGTTGAAGGTTGTCGATGTGCCATCTTGCAAGAGCGTGCGGGTGCTGTTGCATGTACCATTCAACTTCTGAACATAGATAATAGATTCTGCCAGGGACACATGGTAAGATTGAAATCTAGCCTAGCCAGTCTTGCCCCTTGGGAGCATACGTTGCCAGACTCATATGACCGATATGAATACGTGTCCTTGCCCTATTATTGGATATGCCTGTTTTCAAGGTTTTGCATGTTTGTGGCCTAATTTGAGAGTTTAATGTGAAATGTTTACTATTCTGACATAACATTTGGTAACCTCACATCTGATGGGAATATGACGGTGTAGGATAAAATGTCCTGCTAACACAGCTGCTAGTAGAGACGCTTTTAGTGAGAGAGTGATCCATGTACTCCGGTTCTCCATGTTTTAGTGTATTTCTATTTCATAAATTCTTGGGTGAAACTGAAACCATGTCATACATGGGAGAGTGTGGGATGCAATTATTTGAGGGATGATTAGTTAGTCATTTTCTGGCTCCTTTTTTATTTGAGGATTGACTGATGGTAATGAAGTACTTGGGGCAACTTTTAAACCTTAAAGTCACCAATAACTAAATTACTAGTTACCGTAGAGAAGTAATAAAAGCCATCTCTCAGTTACTTGTCTCACCTTGAGTCTTCGTGAGATGGTCTCACCCAATAAAAGCGTTGTGTGTTCTGGGCATTCAAGTTACATCCTTGAGTGCATTCTTCTTCAGGTGATGAGGAGCATAAAGGACAACATAACTGAGGATGTATTGTTGAATGAGATTAATGAGATCATATGCTTGCCTATGTACGCGGATCGGATACAATATGATAGCAGAGTCCAGAAGAAAGGGAAACCACCACCGACAACGGGAAAAGATCGGCGGTGAACTTACATGGCAGCTGTCTCGGTTGCCCAGCAATGTGGTCTATAATTTGGATGGATAATTAGGGCATATTTTGTAGTTTGTATATTTATGAGTGGCATTGGTATCTTAGTAGGTAGAACTAGGGGATGTTAGTCATAGGGTTGGGTTTGTGTATATTCTCATCTTCATTTTCTCGCGCCCTCTTTCCAGAATATTTTCTTTTTAATTGAGATGGCAGATTTTTAAGGCTGTGGGTTTACTAGTATCAACTTTCATGGTAGCAGTTTAGTCTCCCCCTCCGCCCCCCCTGCCACCATCCCCTCCCAAAAACAAAGAGGAAAAAGTTGCCTATATGGGTACTGTGATGCTTGGCAAGTCCAAGTGTGCAACCTTAATTTTTTCATCTTTATTCTTATTTTATCATTACATTTTGGAATTTGATTTAGAGTTAACGGTGTAACTCCGGATTCCTATGGGTATCTAGCCAGGGGTTTTCTTTTTTTTTTGGGGGGGGGGGGGGGGGAGGACATCGAAGTTACAAGGATGAAGAGCTCAGCAATTACCGTGGAGGTGGAGCTTATGACATTGGAGTTGTTGCTAGTTGAGGAACATCCATTGAGCTTCGTGTAACTCGCCGTTGAGCTTGAGCTTTGATGTCTTAAGTTGGGCGATTTTATTGTTGTTGGGCGATTTTGGGTTGTCTGGCGCAGTCTACTTCTTGGACAGTCGAAAGGTGGCCAATTTTTGTTTTAAAAATTTTCAGTCCTTCGATTAGAACATGCGCTTTTGGCCCTTTGTTTTTTGGATTAGAGGAATTTTAATTTCTTATATAATTTGAATAACTCTGAAGTATCGGAGTGAGGCTGCAAGAGACAATGAAATTCATTTATGCAATACCGTGATGTGATAATGAAATTCAACTATCATTATTATGTGAAAGAAAAAGAGTAATAAGAACCAGAATGAAGTTATAAATTTTTGCAGGGAGATCTACCCATTGCAGTGAATAAGTGGCTGGAATGGAGTAGATTTTCTCTCTCTCTCTCTCTGCCGCTGCTGCTAGCATTGGGTTAGTGCGACTTTTCAAAAATTCATTCAAGATTCAAGAAGTGACTCTTATTTTTCTCAAGGATATGTCTGGTGATAATTCTCTTGAAATTGAAGAGCTCGATTAACATAATTACACGACATTAGGCCAGTGATAAAAACAGCACAAGGTCCCAATGCATTAAGTTCTAAAGTTTAGTTAATCAAGCTGACGGACCGTATGCATTGCTCATCGCAACATTCATTCTTTGTTTTGCCCCAATAAACTTTGAATTTGTTCATTTCAACATTTAAGACTAGCTTTTAGCAGTGTTAAGCAGCGTTTAAGAGCAATTGGGTTTGGCGATTGTTGTTTAGGAATATTTGACAATTGTTGGAAGCGTACGTTTCAAAGCATTTGGAAATAATGGCAGCTTTCGGGAATGAAATAAATGTTATTGGAACAGTCTTTTTTATCATTAATACTCATATAATTGCTTCCATCATCAAATTGCCCAACAGTATTAGAAATGATTAGTACAAAGGGTTGAGTAAACCAATATATTAATGTTTAGAATTATAATATTTGAACAGCAATTTTTTTGTCATTGTTCACATTTATTGTATTAGTTAAAGAATCTATGTATCTTTTTTTTTAGTTTAAACATGTGCTATTTCATTTAGTGTTTATCAATGACCTTTCTAAGTAATTGGTTAAGGAGAAGATAGAAGGTCTTGTCGATTATATAATAAATAAAAAGAATTGTATACATGCTAAAAAAATTAATTAAAATAGTAGTCAATATTCTAGCCAATAATGCCATGACACTTCACAAAAATTCGTGGATTCACCCAACTTTATATAAAGTTATATAGATACATTGTATAAGAATAACAATTGTTGTTTAATAGATTGGGAGTGGCTAATAGCGTTTAGAAATAGCAGTTAGTATTTAGAAGCATTTGATAGCTCTTAGCTTTTATTAACCAGTGAAACAAAGTAAATAATCCAGTGGAAAAGGAGAGTCAAATTGATTGTTATGAAGATTGTGAATGAAATATTCCGACTAATACATTATTATGACAAAAAGGCAAGTTTGGACTATTTTTTTCAGCTCGGATTTGTATGTAGTGAAGCAAAATGCCTCTCTAAACTTCCTCTACTCCGTTTCTATGGAGTATTAGGTAGTTCATGGTTTTTTAATCTAAGGTCAATCAGGATCAGTCTCTCTGTAATTTTATAATTCAAGAATAGGGCCGTTACATCAAATCCGCCCCACACCCCACCTGGTGGCGGAACTTTTGGAGTATTAGATTTGAATTTGGACATTATTATGACAAAAAAAACTTATTTCTAGGAATATCATAAGTTTTGATATAAGTTAAACTTGAAACATCTTAAATAAAAACTCGTTTTTAATATCTTCTTATAATCCGAGGCATAAGAGATTATAACTAGCTCTGAGTAAATTTTAACTTGGAGTCTAATGTCATGGCTATGCTAGTCCTATTCACACCCAACAAACAAAAATAATTTACCTTTTTTTTTGTCAACAGGTAATGTAAGTATCATAAAAATAATAACTAACGATACAGGAGTAGCATAACAACTAAGCTACAAACAGATTTTTACCCAGAATTTGACCAGCACACATATTAATGTTACAACAAGTTCTACTACAACCCCATTGCCATCACATTCGACGAGAGCTCGTTTCTTGAAGAGCAATTTAGTGTCATCCAAGCATGCTTTTGAGACTTTTAAATAAGAAACTAGTTAGAAGTTATAAGGCTCTCGTATTCTAGGTTTTGGACAAACACAAATGTTAACTTTTTCCTAGAAATCCTGACATTTGGGTCTTAGTTTCACTTTGTCCCCATCTAAAAAGGTGTTTTTCTCTCTCCATAACAGACCATGTAACCTAGATCTATCGTATAATGGAGGTAGAAAGTTATCATCTGCTGATTGAACTATATGTGTCGATTTTCTATTATTCTAGTCTATAAGACTTAAATTGTGTAAAAGAAGCGGACGTTTTAGCAAAAGCATTGTCAAGATCTACATTGTTAGCTGAGCGAGAGCGATAATGGAAAAAGTAAGGTTGGGTTCTTTCTGTTTTTATGTGAATTATGTGATTCACAAGAGATTAGTAATCCAACTTGGGTATGGTTTTATGCCAATGAGGTGACAATCTTTTTATATTGGGATTTTGTTACCTAGTTACATTACTCTTTTTTAAAAGGGGGTAATTACATTTGGATACCCTCACGTTTTCAATAATGATTTTTTTACCCCCTGAGCTTTTCAAGTTAATATTTTAGTACCTCGACGTTTATGTAATTTAATTTTTAGGTACCCTCAGTTTTTTCTTTAGTCCCTCAACTTTTAAAATTTGCAATTTAACCCCAATATTTAAAAACTTACTTTCAAAAATTTTAATTTTGTGCATGTGCATTTTCTCCCATTAAGTAGTATTTCTGTTCCCCTTTCAATTGGTATCAGAGCCACGTGACCGAAAATAATTAAGATAATTCGGCTAATTAATAATTAATTAGGCTAATTAACTGTGATTAGCTATGATTAGTGCTTGAATCATCACCTACTTACCCTGGTCCTAATTATTCGCATGTCATTCACTCACCTGAAGGAATTACCTCATTAGCACCTCAATTAAACTATATCACTGATATAGTTTTAGAATTAAAAGCAGAATTAGCTAAAATTAAGACTGATCTCAACGAGATTAAGAATCAATTAACGGTTGTCCATCTTTCTCTTATTAACGAAGTTAGGCATAGCGAAAAATCGACTCCCAATATTAGTACTCCTTTTTAGCATAAATACCCTTTTTAAAACCCAGAAAAACAAGATTCCATTTCCTTTGCATAAGATAAAAAAAAAAGGGCAGCCCGGTGCACAAGCATCTCGCGTTCACGCAAGGTCCGGGGAAGGGCCGCACCCCATGGGGTGAATTGTAGGCAACCTAACCTGACTTTGTTAGTGGCTGATTCCACGGCTCGAGCCCGTGACCTTTTGGTCACACGGAGACAACCTTACCGTTGCTCCAAGGCTCCCCTTCTTCCTTTGCATAAGATAAAAATTCAAAAAGAAGTAGGGGAAAAATTTGATGAAAAATTGACTGAAAAGAAAGAAAAAGAAGATGGAGTATAAACAGTATACTCTTGAAGAACAACAAAAAATGTTCGAGAAAGAACAAAATTCAGAAGAATTAAACAAAATCATAAGCACAATTAGTGATAAACATGACATTTTGACTGATGATAATGAAGAGACCAATAATGTCCAACTAGAAGAAGAAATATATTAGCAGATGAATCTGATTAAATAAGAAGACCTTAATGTATTACCCTTAGAAGAATTTAGAAGAAAGCTGGACTAAAAAAAATGGTAAAATGCTGAAGATGAGATTAACGAAATTGGAGAAGAAATCGACTTATATGAAACAAAGATCAATCTCGTTAAAAATGTCGTTCCTAAACCTAAAAAATTTGGTGAACCATCTAGAAAAAATACTCATTTGTTAAGACTTAGGTACGTTCCAGCAGGACATATAAGCAATTTTTTCTTTGGGTTCATCGAAAGAAAAACCACAACCTTTGAAGAAATTGGTCTTACCCTGTAAAATAGGATACATCTTAAACATTGATTGAGTCCGTAATAGAGAAGAAATATGTGAGCATTGGAAAAGAGGTATGAATAGTGTCTTAAACTTAAATATTATGTGGACTGCTTCCAATTTCTTAAATTACATCGAACACAGTTTGGCTGGCAGTGTAGCTGACTAGTATGATTCATTAACTGAAGAAGGTAAAAATACATTAAGAATGATGGAACCATCAGCTGCTATGTTTAAAAATCTATGTGAATAAATTGAAACCGAATTCATCGGAGCAAAATTTGATTCCGAGAAAAAGCAAGAGAATGGCAAAGAAAGATTAACAACATAGAATTATGAGATATGAGATATTTAGAAAATTACATTACTGAATTTAGTCAATATTATTACAAAATTGGATATAATGAAACCAATCTTGGTATATTCTATGATAAATTGACATATCCTATAAATTTCATAATTAATGAAAAATACATGGCACGGATGAAAAGAACCCATGTCATTGATACCCTTGGTTCGAGAATATCTTATTTAAGAAAATTGGTCAATGATCAATGTCTTGATCTCCAAAAGCAAAAGAAAATTAAGAAGCAATTCCTAACGTGTTGGGATTCTCCGCACCAATGGGGAAAAGAACCTGAAAGAAGACGAAAGATAAAATTTTATAAGAAAAAGAGCTTTAATAAGCAAAGGGAAGCGAAATATAAAAGAAATATTATAACAAACCAAGTCCTAAAAAACGAAGATTTTTTAAGAAAGCAACTTAAGGTCCGGCAGGGAAAAACAATTGCAAATGCTGGCCATGTTGAGAAGTAAAACATTATGCTAATGAATGCAAAAATGGGAAGAATAACAAGCTTATTGAAACTTTGGGAAACTTAGATTATGTTGAACTTAGTGAAGATGAGGCTTTAGACCTAACCTTAAGTAACAACAAAGGAATTGTTGAAATTATATTGAACAATGAATATGAAGAAAGTGATTATGAAGAGACAAGTCATATGATGGAGAGTAACTCTGTTAGCCTCGGTGACCTCCAAGGGAAAGAATTTGTTGTAGACAATGATCATGAAGAAGTCAAAGGAGATTGAATTCTTCCCATAATCTAAAAAGACACGACCTATAAAAAAATCTATCTTGCAGTTAAAAAGCAAATACGTACGTGAAATGATGGAAGGAAATCTTGAGATAAAGGATTGTGAGTATGATGTTGGGGAAGTTAATCTGATTAATTGGGAGAATATCCTTAAACATAACAAAGATAAAAAGTATAGGTATATTCATGTCGGAAGTGTCCAAGTTCAAATCACCCCATTACAATATTATGGTAAATATATTGATCTTTACACTTTACTCTGTGATATTAGGCATACCAAATTCGATAATCAAATTATTACAGGGATAAAAACTAATTTATGTAATGGGTCAGTAGGATTCAACTGTCGATCAGGATATTATATGAGTCTAAAAGATGAATTTGCTAAAAACTTTCTATCCCTTGAGATAAAAACAATTGGGATGGACATAAAAAAGATGAGGATATCCTTTAAGAATATTTTGAAAAATTATCTACAAATTAGATAATACAATAGACTCAGAAACTAAGGTAACAATGATAGAAGTAGAAAAGTTTGAAAGTCCTACCCCTATCCAAAAGATCTAGAGGATTAAGTCCAATCCTCAGGAGATACAAATCAATTGGTCATGGATATCTAATTTTGCCAACCCCACAAAAATCAATAAGAAAAATATAATAAAAATTAATGAAGAGGGTAAAATCACCATAAAACCTCAATTATTAAGAAGTATGAGTACAAGATCAGATTGGAGAGAAGGATCTTCATCAGCTAAAGAAGAAATTAAGGAAGATGATACAATTAGCATAACTAGTGAAATGGGTAGAATGAGTTTTGAAGCTGCAAGACTCAGTATAGATCGAATAATGAGTCTAGATAGGAAGGTCATTGGGTACAAAACTAGAATAGTTAGTGAACCAATTTATGAGGATGAATTAGTAAAAAACATGACTATGGAGATATGCTATGAAGCTACCAATACAAACCCTAATAGCATCTATATCCCAGTAAAGGTATGTTTAGAGGGATATAATAAATATGAACTATGTGCCTACATAGATAGTGATTGTTTAATATGCTTTGGAAAGAGAATATTATTTCCTGAGTTTATGTGGAAAAGAGCTAAAAACCATTTACAAGTAAGGATAGTTGATAATAGTATTGTGAGCCACAATGAAACTATAGAAGGGTTATCCATAGAATTAGGAGGAGTTTAATGCATTATACCAGTTTTATGAGCTACTGATCAACCCTCTCATGATATGATTATTAGAAATAATTTTCAAAGATTATATTCTCCATGCACTCAGACTGTAAACCAGATAATATTCACAATTAATGGTCACTTAGTTTTCATTGAAAAATTAAGTGAGGCTTACACTCATCAGAAAATTTAGTTTACACGCAGCCAGCACGGTGAGAAGATAATGCCTACATAGCGAGAGGTAGCACTTACAATCCCGTTCCTTGAGTTATCTATTAAAGAGCAGATTGTAGAACAAGAAAAATTATGCAAAGAACTCTACTATGATAATCTACAAAAAATTTTGGAATAAAGATAAAACATTTGCTTAAATTACTCTATTAAATCCCAACACTATTATCCGAGTTAAGCAAATGGTGTACACACACCAGGACATTCAAGAGTTTAATCAACAAATCAGAGAACTTCTAGATAAAGGATTAATTAGAAACAACAAGAGTTCTCACAGCAGCCTCGCTTTCATGGTAAGAAATCATGCTGAAGAAAAAAGAGGAAAAGGTAGAATGATAATCAATTAAAAAAAGTTTAACGATAATACTGTCTTTGATGGTTACTATATTCCTAACAAAACAGTCCTTTCAACAGAATTCAAGGAGCCTCTTGGTTCTCAAAAATGGATTGCAAAAGCGGTCATTTGAGTATTCTTGAGCACAAGAGAAGTTGAGATTCTCCATTTCTCCGTAAGCAAGCATTTCTAATGATCCTAACTTAAGCCCCTCTTCAAAATTTCCATTGTAATATTTTCACTTTCAAGCTTTCAATAAAAGAAGTTTCCCAATGGGGAACGTTATCCAATTGAACCTTATGTCTTAAATATTATAGTTTATTGATTAAAGTTCCACTATCCTTTAAATATAAGGAACTTGGTTAGTTACTACAGTCCGAGGTAGGAAACCAAATGGATCTATATTGTGCTTGATCTAAGGAATGTGTGGTTGAAATTAACCATCTCTGTAAACCGAAAGTTAGAGGAATGCCGGAGTCCATCGCCGACTAAGTTCATGTAACGGTCAAAATTCACTAATTATGTTTTAATTATTTTACTAAGCATAGTGGCCCTACAACCATAGAAAGTATATTGTATAAGATATAAGTAGTAAATTGTGATAACTAGTACCAGTAAAGTTATTATAAGAAGTTTAATCGTTAATGACAAGCATATTTTCTAGAAAATAATTTATTTGCATAGGTTTACTCAATTTAGAGACCTCTTCTGCAATTTCTAAAAATTTTTATCGAAAAGGCAAAAGGTGAAGGGGGTAAAAATTATTATCAATAGGTGAGTGGTTAAAAAATAATTTCGAAAAAGGTGAAGAGGGGTAGATGTGACTTATTCTTTTTAAAAATCACCAAAGGGGAGTTTGCACTAAGGGAAAAGAAAAGGGAAACGTAAATAATAAGGTATGTATTACTAATGAAAGCTTTTGAAAACAACAGCGTCTGTAGCTCAGTGGATAGAGCGTCTGTTTCCTAAGCAGAAGGTCGTAGGTTCGACCCCTACCTGACGCGAGTTTACTTCTACTGAACTTCTAGCTGTCTTTTGTTGTCCCATCTGTTTAGTACTTCGTCTGCGTTTCTCCCACTCTCTCTATCCGTTTCTCCACTGAATTTTTCAGAAATTCACAAGTAAATTTAACAGTGCAGCCGAATGAGTGATTGATTCTCTTCAAAATATGAGCTCCTTTTTGAATGAATCGTTTTAATTTGTTATTTGTTATCTCAAAATTATAGATGGTATATTAATATCGTTCATCCGATTGTACAAATGTAATTGTACAAATAAAGAAAATCATCGGGTTTTGGCTCACTAAAAATACCCTATAGCTCACTAAAATAATTTGTTGTGCATCCAATTTTGCTTACTAAAAATAATTTATAGCTCACTAAAATATTTTAGTGAGCTGAGACGCAGTTTTAGTGAGCTAGTACGTACTTTTAGTTAGCAGATATACCGAAACTAATGTATCTTATGTACCCAAATTTCACTTAGTAAAAATACTATATAACTTATTAAATGTGCTATTGTGCTAAAAAATATTGTTGTGAATCTGAAACTCACTAAACTATATTCTAGTTGTTTATATTTTTTTAATGAGCTATGATATTTATTTATTGAGTTGTTATATCATACAATCGGTTGTACAGAAGCAATTGTACAATTGAATTTCAACTTACTAAAAATGTATAGCTCACTACAATAGTTAGTGAGCTGAGATACAGTTTTAGTGAGCTAATATATACTTTTAGTGAGCGGATAGATCAAACCAATACATCTTATGTACCCTAGGTTTCACTTAGTAAAAAACTATATAACTTATTAAAATGTGCTATTGTACTAAAAAAAATGTTATTGTGCATGTGAAACTCACTAAACTATATTTTAGTTGTCTATATTTTTTTAGTGAGGTATGACATATATTTAGTGAATTATGAAATATATTTAGTGAGTTGGACTACATTTAATTAATTCACTACATTTCTATTATACTCAGAAAATATAATACAAACACCTTATGTCATAGTAAAAAATGATTGAATTGTAATATAATCCAAGAACTTGACAATATTATTTGCTGGTTATCTATACTATTCTTTTTAGTGAGTTATGCTATTTATTTAGTGAGCCATGATAGATATTCGGTGGGCTATAAAATGTATGTTGTTACCAATATGATTTAGCGTTGAGTACTAATCATTCATAATAAAAAATGAGTGAACAAACAATATAGTACACAATTTTAGTTAGCACATATACTTTTTTGTTCATATTCTAAGGTATGATATATTCGTATTTTAGTGACTTATTATTTATATTTAGTGAGTTATGACATATTTTTAGTGAGTTGGATTATAGTCATAATAAAAGATAATATAAATATTTCTTGCTAACATTGTGTTGCTCATTAAATATATTATATAGCTTACGAATGCGTCTTGACCTTTTGAAACACCAATAGGATTACACAAAATTCTAACATAATCATCAACATCAACAGTCTCAGCAACAAAACAATCTAATGTAGATATGAAAAATGAAGTATCATCTGCAAAAACAACATCATTTTTGTGGTGCGCTATAACGCATAATTCGTGAGCACAATCTTCATTCTAGTGAGCCAGACGCTTGTGTTAGTGAGCAGAAATGCTCTATAGCGCAAGACAACGTATTTTTTTATAGTGAGCTATACTGATAGTGGGCTATTGTTTTCCCTGTAGGCACAATACTAATTATACTGATTATATTTGGTGAGTAGAGAACTAATTTATGATTGCTGAATACAAGCTCAATACAAGTGAGGTAAATGTATTTCTTTAGTGAGCCAACGACTATATTTAGTGAGCACATAACTCATATTGATGAGCTGTTGTTTCTCATATGTACATAGCAACAATAAAAATTTCATCTGGAAAAACGACCATAATGCAACATTTTCTCATTGAGGTGAGCTGTAATGCAACATCGGTGACGACATAGGTCAACCCTAGTGAGCCAAACGTTTTCTTTTCGTGAGTAAAAAACTGTTCTGTAGCACAGGGAAACATATTTTTTATGGTGAGCTAAATGTATACCTTTAGTGAGCCAACGACTATATTTAGTGAGCACATAACTCATAAAGGTGAGCTATCGTTTCTCATATGTCACAAATCAAAATTTACATACAACGAATGCAATCCAGTTCAAAAATCTCAAAATTAACTCATCAAAACGCAAAACTAACGAACACAACTTCCAATTCCGAAAACAAAAACAGTGATCGAAAAAACACTATCAAACTTGACGAACAATTCCGGCTTGATGAAGATTCAACATCACTAGCGATGTTAAGATCGAACCCAGCCATTCAATAATTACTGAACACTAAAGCAATTGAAGTAGTGAAGAATAATCGAACAATGGGGAGAATGAAAACCGCTATTTCAAAAAATTGAGGAATATGAATTTTTTTTTTAAGCGTCAGGGCTCGGCAGTTGGAGGACTCAAAACCTCTGTTGGTGGGCCCCGATTGTCCACCCAGCCATTCAAACCCAGCCATTCAATTGTCCACCCGATTGTACGTAATAAATTACCTCAAAATTATAGTAGCTTAATAGGTTGTCTATCATGGTTGGTGTTAGGCATCAACCAAACAATTTCAGTGGAAGCTAAGCGTCCTGCTATTAAACTCTGAAGCTCAATTGGTTTGGCTCACTGGTACGTAACGCCTATACTGTTTGGAACTTTTGTTGTTAGGGAATTGTAGTCCAAAGGTGGTTAGGAAGCAAGTCGGATAATTGTATTACAAAACATTGGTAACGACTCTCAGAGGCTTTATTAATTACACTAAATTGATCCCCACAGTGTCCTATAATTAGTTTGAAAGCGAAACAAAATTCTATTTTTATAGTTTATTTCTAATTACATTTGAACGTCTGCTGACTCAACATTTCACAAGTTAAAGTCTTCAAACACACTATCTTAAATTGCTGAGCAAGACAACTTTCTGTCATTAGTGGAATGTCAATAATGGCCTCCAAGGAAAAACAGCAAAGCAAAAGTGAGTTATTAAGAAAGGAGTTGCAAATTGGGGGTCATTAAGCAGGAAGTAACTCTTGCAACTCCCGTTCCAGTTGACTTGCCTCATATGGTATCTATACCAATCTTGTTTTCAGTTCTTTTCCTCAATCTCAACGTACAATCCTATCTACAGCCAGCACCGGTTTCGGTATTGGGCTTTTGCATGAGTTCTTATGCATTGTCAGGCCGGGTAAATAGGATATGTAGCGGCGTAGTTAAAGTCAATGCTGAAAGGAGGTCATATATTAAATTCAACAGTTTAGGGTGACCAAAACACAAGAAATCAATTAAATTATGGGCACTCCATAATATTATACAGGTCAAAAATAACTTTTGCATAAAACATCCAGAGAACGTGACCCCATTACACCCACTAATAACTTTGTCCCTATGCATATGCCTCGTATGTGGACCCTAATGTGCTTAGGGGATGGCTAACTCTCTTGTGGATTATGAGGGCAACCTAGCTAGGCTCTGTTGAACCTCATATATATGCTTTGGGATGACAATTGCCATTGGCCGAATTAATGCTTTGGAGGGTTGGACTTTATGGCCCCTTAGGATCATCGTACCCTATAGAGCACAGTGGCTGTTGGTTACAACCATTTAATGTAGTTTTAGTCAAGTTATGCTCCACCACATTCTATGGTTACATTACTTGATCTGCTAATTTTGGTGACTTTATTAACTTTTTATGTTTGTTTCATATCCAAGTTAACACCTCCTCTTCAAGGACTTGAAGCCTTTGATTAGTGTCCAATATAGATCTCAAGTGAAAATACGGGACTTTTAAGGGTATAAAGTAAGAGTTAAATTCTTGAAAATGACCTAAAATCCTTATAACAAAGCTTCAAGGACCTAAAATTCTAACAAGCATCCTAAAAGCACCTCTATTAATTTTCTAGCAAAAATATCTGAAAAAAATGAAATATGACCGTTACTAGTATTATTATTGTTGTTGTGTTGAAGGTTGCATCATCATAACTTAGCCACTGTTAAAACAATGACTAACCCATATAACCATTAGAAAAATATATAAAAATTAATAGCAATGTATGTTCATTATTAACTTTTATCTCATAAATTTACACGTCTTATATTTTACAACCACTATCATGTTAATTCTGATAAACAAATAAATAAATAAATAATACCAATGCACTGTTTGATTGTAAATATGCTTACTCGATTCGATATGCTCATCCAACTCTTTTTTTAACCTTCTTATCTATTATTAGTAGTGTGATAATTCGCAGTTAAAGCATACATGTAATTTTTACCTTTCAGATATCAAGCCATGTCAATTTTATGTCTCCATCTATTTGTCGTATCATAAGTTTTATGCCTTGCACTTTACGTAACAGAAATGTTAGGCTTTGTACATGATTCTCAAGACCCATACCCATTTATCTTGCATTGTGAAATGCTCGATCTTTTCATGTTGGAGTCATATCATGAGTTTGTTTTACATGGTGATCTTCAACTCGTCTTCAGCTTAAGGACCCATTTATTGTCTGGATTGGAGAATATCGTCTCCCACTTATTTTTAAAATTATCATGAATCTAAAGACACCATTGATCTAAAGCATTGAGACTAAGGCACATGAGTCATGCCAGCCTACATATGTTATTGTTCGTATTACATCGCTATTTGCTAGGGCTTGTTTCTTGTCAACTTTATCATTATTCGTCAAGCTCATTTGAGCTTCTTTATACTCTTTCTGGCTTCTTCCAACTCTTTATATTTTCTCATAACTCTTTCTCATTTTCAATCAGATTTCTTCCTACTTCTAATTAGTCAACTTCATAAACAAAGGTTGTCTTTATTATTAACTAACATTACATTGATCCTTTTTTTAATCTAGAAATTCCGTTTTGTTTTGTTATGTTCTATAAGAAATATGTAGAAATCTGAATGAAGAAAATGAATTAAGTACTCTAGACAACTTTTGAAGAAATAATAAATTTGTAGAAATTAACATGTGGTGAAAAGACTTTTGCCGAAAAGATAAGACGTTGAGAATGCAATAGTCAAATGCTTTCAATATGCAATCATGTTACATATAGTTTAATTCAAAGGTTGCTTTCTTAGGGTTGGCTTCTCTTTGAGAACAAAACTCAAACGGTTTGAATGGCTTAAAATCCGTTGTAGCATTTTAGACTCTTATGAAATTTGTCTTTTGTATGTCATTGGTTGTTTCCCCCTCCATACCCCTCACCAGTCGCCTTCTCTTTTCTTGTCTTTGTTGTGCAAAATTAATAACGTAATTCATATTTATAGGAATAAGACTGTATAATTTAAAGTTCCATTAATGTGCCCTGCCTTATGAAGGTTAAGGTTGTATTCATCTTGTTTCTCTATCTTGAAAAGGTCCAATCCATATGACCATTGTTGTTGAGGTTAAAAGTCTTAGAAGGGGCATCTCAATAGTGTGTAAAATGTGTTTGACCCCCCCTTTTCCCCACACAGATCTGAATTTTAATATGTTTAGTGTATATTTGAATTTCTACCATTCAAATGTAACTCTGCAATTAATGTCATGAACAATACATTCTACTTGATTAGCAGATGTAGTATACATTGGATTTTTGATTGTGAGATAATTTTACCTGTTTAGTGAAAATTAAGGCTCCGTTTGGTCCTTAGAAAATTTAGTGGAAAGAACAGTTGAAGGGAAAAAAAATATGACGAAAAAAAAAGTTAGGTAGAAAGTGAGTTTTTTTCTCTTATTTGGATTGAGGAAAAAATATAAAAATTTAGATGAGAAATTTGAATGTTGACGAACTACTTGAATCATGTTGATGTCATCTAAGTAATGTGAGATTGGAGGAGGTTTGAATTTTTTCTCAAACTTTCCTCACAATTTTATGAGGAAAATTTTGTCTCTTGTTTCTAATAATTTTTCCACCTAACTTTCCTTAATTTTTTTTTTCTTTGTGATTTTCTCTAAACCAAACAGAAGTAAAAAAAGTAACTTCTCAATTTTTTTTCTTTCCATCAATTTTTCTAAGATCCAAATGGAGCCTAAAAGAAAAATGTTATGGGCTAAATCTCCTCCTCTCCCTTGCGTAGAGGCAAGTGCAAAAATTGACACAAGCAACACAAAAATTTGCACATTTGTGGCCTGTTCATTTTAGCATTTGCTCAACCGCAATTGCTTTTAACTGCTCTCAATCACTTCCAACTACTAACTGTTAATTCCAATAATTCCTAACTGCTCTCAACCGCTCCCAACTACTTTCACCTGCCCTACTCACTTTTACCTGCTTGCAACTGCTCATATTATTTTACAAACACTAATCCAACTGTCCCCAACTGCTCACAACTGTCTCCAACTGTTCGTAACTACACCCAACTGCTTACAACTGCTAACTGCTAATCACAATCACTCACAACTGCTTCTAACTGTTATTTACTCTTTGTAACCGTTGAATTGACGATGCCCTCATACTAATTGGTAATGACTTTATTAACCAAGCCAAATTATACTCGTAGTACCCAAATCATTTGAATTGGATGTGCAATAAATTATTAATGTCATGCTAACTTTTTTTTATTTATTTAGTGCATAGCAAAAGCAATTAGCAGCATTGGCCATGGATTTCGTTCCGTACTCGATATGTTTTCTTACAGTTTATGGTGAAAATGACACTGTCCATCAAAATATGCACGATGGATGGAATCCATTGTCATTGAAAAATTGGACCTCCAACTTTGTCATTACCTATAGGTCCCATGGAATTGTTGTTAGTGATTTTATTTCTCTCTATGGTGATTACAATAAACAATTTTGGGTTGTAATTTGCCCCTGTGCCCTTTGAGTTTTGTTTGCTGTTCCGTTTGTCTACCTATCATGGTTAAATGTATATTCTTAAAACTAATAAGTTTATAACTTATTTACACTTGTATTTATAGGACTGCAACTGTCTTCTTAAACCATAAATTATGATATTGTATACCCTTATATTATTTAATAATTGCTCGGAATAAATTGGTTAAATTAGAATTTTCATAATGTTTTTATTTATTTTGTAGGAACTGGAAATGCTATGAAAAAAAATAAATAAACTCGTTCGAACTAGTGCAATAGTTGGATCAGATTGAAGAGGACAAGAAATAAGATAAGAAAGCAGACTCAGGCAAGCTCACAAGCCTGAAGCCTAATGTGTAAAGGCCCCACGGAGGGCGCCCTGTCCTTTCCCCCTTCCTAGTCCATGGGGCTGCACCACTTCCCTTAGGTTTCGTCCAGTTACAAGCCGAGTCTGGTGACCCCCTTTTCTATTCTTCCCCATCCTCTTCTCCCTCTCTCGCGTTGGCCCAAGCTTGTTTCTCCGCCGCAAACCAGTTCTCTCTCTTTTCTTCTCCTTTCTTCCCTCGTTGGGCCAGGCCCAACCAACTATTAAGCCAAACCCGGACGCTGCCCACTTTGCCTTCCTCCATAAGTCGACTTGCCTTCTCTCTTCATTTAACCTATCACGTGCATGGCATGTGATTCCCACTCTCCCCCCCGGGCCCTTCTTCTTCCTCGACAGTTTCTTGCCCAAAAACCT
>JACYFF010030582.1:0-44104 GCA_017589665.1 Selenicereus undatus
GCGCACTGAGACGTAAAGGGTTTGCGGGCTTCACGGCGAAGGCGTGGGCTTCATAGACATGAGGCACACGTATGCTAAAAAAATGTTTAAAATCCTTTTCATGACTTATTTGGAAGTAGTACTGGCAGACATCACTACATTGGTATAGTTTAGTTATTTTTCCAACTTAAAATCCACGCATCACAAATATAGGTAATTTTTGAGAGGAATCTATGTGAGAGGGCTGTGAAATCTCACTGTTGTAAAATTTAAAAGGAGAATAATCAATAGAAATGAGTCATGAGAGGATAGCTTTTATGCTGCCTAAATTAGAGGGTAGAAAACTAGTTGATTCTTTCCTTAAAAAAATGAAAAGGAAAGGAAAGAATTGTATATACTGAAATTAACAATATTCTTTCTAAATTAAGTATAACAGGAAAAGATAGAGTAAGTTTTAAATTAAGCCCTAAAAGATACCTTTGCCTTTAAACACCCCCTTCAATCCGCAGAAGAAGACTGCTGCTCAACGCAGCCCACCCATACGACAACAAGTGAAGGTTGACCACCGGAACAATAGCAGGGCTAGCTAGTCGACCTTGTCTGCCACAAAAAGTCACCAGCCCACTTCCAATTTGAATGAAAAAGGAAGTTCAAAAATTAGGGTTTTTGAGACTAGGCTTCATCGGTTTTTTAGGGGTAAATTCGAAGCAATTTGATGCAAGGGGTTCTGCTCGAGATGACAGTATAAGGCTAAGGCAATAATTTGAAAAAATTTCGTCCTTTATATTATCTAGAACTCTCTTCTCGCTCCTCTGTAACTTCACTTCTCAAGAACTCCACAAGGCCAGCTCTGGAATTCGCTGCGCCTGGGGTGTCCTGAGGCGACAAGGCTTGCGCCTCTTGCCTAGTTGCCCCTAGGTGCGCGTCAGGTGTGCTTGTTTAAACGAAGATAGCTAGTAGGACAAGGGTGTAGGTTTTAGTTACAGATTGTGCTGAGTACTACATTGAGATGAAGTAGCTTGCTTGACTTACCTTTCAAGGCATAGTCCTCACATGTCTAAAGGTTTTCTAACCTTCTTTTCCTATGATATCTGCTAAGTGTGTTTGTTTTTATGAATGCATCTGTTTTTGATAGTTGTCTTTTTGTGTTTCCTCTGCAATATTTGTTCTTTGGTGCATATAATTCTGTTCAAAAGAAAAAACTGTCGTACTTTTCTGCCCATTTTATAGAGGATACACTTGGATGCCCCCCCCCCAAAAAGAAAAAGGAAAAAGGTTTCTGAGCTGTAGTATTTGGATATTTAGTCATTATGTGCTGCTATGAATTTAATTTTTTTAAGATCCTTTGTGCATTTCTTTTATTATAGTGTTTGGGGAGGGGGTGTTTGGGTGGGTGCTTGTGTGCGCCTGTATTGTATTATGATCGAAAGAACTGGATGCACAGCTAGCATACCACAAAGGGCTATATACATCCAAAATATAAACTATTCACATAGTTGATCATCAAAAGAGGAAGAGAAAAATTTCCTATTATCCCAAAATTAGAGAGCCTTGACGGAATTATCTGTCAAGCATTGAAGGAGATGTGTTGACACCTTCATTGACTGTTCTGTTTCTTTCTTATCATTCTCATCAAATATAGTTCCCCTGAGGTATAACGATGGCCTCCTTTTTCACATTCCCACAAGAGAGACCCTTGTGAACTTGCGGGTACTTCCTAATGGAATAAGAAGAAATCCTAGAAATGCCCAAGCAACTTAAAACAGGCTCTGAAATTGCCATCGGTGGCTAACAATTAAGCAACTAGTGTCAATTGTTGCCAAATCCCCTTTGCACATAAAGCACTTTTTTGCTTAGGTCTCTGCCTTTTTTTTGCAAGTTATCATTGATTAATATTTGCATGTGGTTCTGCACAAATGAAAAAGAAAGCTTTAAAAGACCATAAACTTCCAAATAAGCTTGCAAGGCCAACCTCCTTGTGTATGAGTCAGAATTGATGAATAATTATTGTCTTGGTTTCTGTCTGATGTTTACAGTTTGGTATTGTGTCACTGCTGTGCTCTTAGTCCTGTTTTCGAGGTGTTGGTTTGACCAATGAGGATTGAATGGAATTAATTTTGACCATTGATGCTATGGAATTATGCGAGGCTTGAAAAGGCATAATATTTTTTGTTTTATGCTAGATTTTTTTTAGAAGGTGCATTTCTGTTTTTGGTGCTAATTTACTTTCGATGTAGTAAAACAGTCAATGGGTCAACTTTTAGCTTGTTCGACTGTAATTCCAAACAAGATTTTCCCAAAAAGGAGAATAGAAATTACACAGACAATCGACTGTCTTATACATGATATATAGGTAGCCGCATGTTTTTAAGTTTGTAATAATTCATAAGTAGAACCTGTTTTACACTCGTATTTTATGAATTCTATGAAATTGTATTGAATAGGGTGAAAATGTTTTTTTTCTCTGCAAATCTTTTTTCCACAATACAATGGATGGTACAAAAAAGGCTTGAGTAACCCCAAAAAAAATAAACTCTATATTGTTTTTGATTATTCTTTCTTTGTCTTGGCAAAGCGATCAGATCTTGCATTTTTGATTTTTTTTTTTTTGGGGGGGGGGTGGGGGTTTGGTATCCAATCGAGTAGGGGTAGGTAATATCATAATAATGGTAGAAATAGAACGGAGGGATATTCTCTACAAAATTCTATCATTATGGAGCCAATGTGTGTTTATTTTTAATAGTGTTATAGGCTATGATAATGTTGGGTATCATGATCTTGTTTTATGTTGTTTTTTATGGGTGTTATTCCTTTTGTGGCCTCCTCTCCCCCGCTCCTATACCGCTGGCAGTTCTTATTCTTTCTTGTATAAGAGGATCTTTTGGAAACAGTTTCTTGCTTTTAGGGATAAGATTAGCTAGCTTATGTGGACTCAAGCTCAGCCGCACTGGTGTCTGAGAGATGTGTCCCGATGTTAGACTATTTTCGAGGAATTTGTTGTGTTTTTGCCAAAATTGTCCAATTGTCACATGTCCAACATGTACAATGGAGTGAAAATTTGGGGGGGGGGTATGAGTAACATATGAGGATACTGTACATCCTATCTTCCAAGTTTCTAGATCCATCTGCCTACGGCCTTCTTTAGGTTAAGTGTTTTAGTCTTCGTTCTTGTTTTCAACTTGTAGTTATGTGCATGACTAAATGGCTATTTTTTAAAGGCTTGGAACCTTAATCTTTGTATAAATAATTATCCATTATTCTGTTAACCACAAAAGTAAAAGGGAGGAGAGCCTAAAGTGCATGATTGACAATAACTTTGGGTCCTTTTTGAAGATAAAAAATATTTGCTATCTAATGAGTTTCCACCACTTTATTCAATGCCCTAAGTTGCAGCATGTGTGGTTGAGTTACTTGAGTATTTTAGAAGTTAAAAAGACCTTGACAATGTATCTCCATTCTAAGCCATAACATGTGTGGAAAGCTATCAGAGATACCAGAGATACCCATGGCTTATGTAGTGAGTCAATCGGAAATTTTCAAATATGGTTCTTCATCTTTTACACTGGAATTTAATGTGTGATTAGGTGAGGGTGCACTTAAAAGCTCTTCGATGCTATGTATCAGGTTTTGCAGCCACCTCTTTGGCTGGGAGGGGTGAGATTGTGTGCAGCTTTAGGTTTCAAAATCTTGCTTTTGATGGGTGATACCTGTCTTCTTGCTGCTTGTTTTCTGAAATTCTGTATGGTGTCGTTTTTTAATTCCCTATGTGATTGTCTCAATTGTGACTCAATTGGTCAAATCATTACTGTTTAGGAGCGAGAAGAAAGGCGGGAAAGATTGAAAAGAGATCACGTAGATGATAGACCAATGCGAATAACGCGGCCCTACGAGCGTGATGAAGGGCATCAGTTTAAGAAGGTGAAACATAATGACAGAAATAGGCTGCCTCCTGGTATGTTACATTCTAACCTTTGGGGTCAAAACTTATGATTGTTTGCCTTTTTGGAGGACATATATGGCATGGTTGTGGGCCCTATTTTTGTTTTAAAACACTACCCCCCCCCCCCCCCCCAAGAAAGAAGTGGATTGTATAGAAGTAAGTACAGGAAGATCCACATATAGATGCCCTTGGCCCTGCACTCATGTGGGTTGTTTCTGAGAGACCCACAACTAACATTTTTGGATATTAGATTTTAGATTCGAGTACATGAAGAAACTAAATGGCAGGGACATAATTATGTATGAGGATATTATGAAATTTTTATAAAATTTTAGGTTGGTACGTAGGATCATAGAACCGTATTACTATCCTACTATAAATTATTTGAACGGTATTAGGGTTGTAAAATCTAATGATTTTAAGATTCTTGTGGGATTTGGTTCAATGGAGGGTTTTGGATTACAGAATCATAGGATCATAAGATACGGATTGGGAGTTTAATAACCATGGCTCCATCCTGTCCCGTCCATATTGGCACCATTGCATGTTTTTTCTATTTTGCCTAGGAAATTTGGTGGATACTCTCCAAATAGGTGGTTTGGTGTGTTTGGGAAGTGGTAAGGGAAGAGGTGAGGACTTCAGGGAATCAGGGCAAATCTGATCCCTTCTAAGTTTCTTATCACAATCTACCTCCAAAAGAAAAAATCCTTGTTATATTCGCTTGGAAGCATAGGACCATCACCAGGTAGGAAGTCAAGAGAGCTGGATAGGATTTTAGGCACATACTGAAGCACAAGTCCATATACGGACCAACAACTCTTTTCGTCCTCCCCCCCCCCCCCCCCGCGTTTCGGGTGTCTGGAGGAGGAGCAGTGGTCAGTAGACTCAGTACATTACAATGATCCATGAGGGGAGGGAGTGAACCTCAGACTTAATGCACTCAGTGTTAGTCTTAGCCATTGGGAAAAGACCAGCTCTTTGTTTGGGTTTTGTTTCTCTCTTTGGTAGTGGTTGGTTGTGTTTAACCTTCTAATGTTAAAGATGTTTTGGTCGCATGGAGAAGGAGATTGAGGAAGAGTTGGATTTTGGTGATTTGAAGTTGGTTCCTGTGGCTATTTGGTGGTGTACAGGAAAGAGAGGAACTGGCGGATTTTTGAGGGAAAAGCTTTATCCCTTCAGGATTTCAAGCTCTATTTTTTTTGAGAATGTTGTATGATTGGAGCCAAGTGCTCGATTGTTGTACAAAGGTGTCTTCCTTTCGATTTTATAGATAGAATCATGCATGAGAGGTTGAGGGCATGATGATTTTTGAAATTGCCAAACCTTGGTGTCTCTTTAATATAACCTCTTGATTACTCATGGGAAAAAAAAACTTTATAAACTGAATTCATTGCTCAGGTGCTTATCAAGAGTGTTGTGGTATCTTCTGGAATTGTTGCGAATGGAAAATCATTGCGGCTTTGCTTGCTTAATCTTATGCAGTATGATATTTCTTTTTTACTAGTCAAATCTGTCAGAGAAGTGTGTCATGAGTACTCTCTGTTTTTCTTGATACTATAACTCCTATTGCAGGATCTGCTGATACTGTTTTTTCCCCGTTATTTTCCCGAAATTTTTGCCTCTTTTATTTTTACACGCTGTATGATTGTGAGCTATTTATCCTAATAAAAAATGATTTTGAGCTACTTATCCTTTATGTTCAGGTTGGGTGGGATGTCCCAATTTCGGGGAGAATATCGGTTTCGTAGTACCATCTAAAGTTCCACTTGGTGAATCCTTTAACGACCTCATACCTCCTGGAAGAAGGTATTCCTTCCGTCAGGTGTTCCATCAGCTAAGAGTGAAGGGAATAAAAGTAAGCAATATAATAAGAACTATTTATCTTTTGTGATTGTTGTAGTGCTGTGTTATTTGATTAAGCATCCATGTCCATGTTGCATCTTGACTCAAGCTGGCATCTAGATATGACCCGCATCAGTTTTCAATAATGGAAGCAGTACGCTAGTCGCTATGAGACCTGGACTTGCTATTTTGGCAACCGTACACGTGTCAAGAATGACACTCCATGGATAAGAAGATACAAGATATGTTTTGGATATGTATTTGATCTCCAAATTTGCCGGGTGGAGGAATATCAAGGAATATATGGTGTCTCCTCTTCGTTCATTGTTCTTTGATAGTTCTCTAGTGTTTACTGGTTTGATGTGGGGACGACTTTTTGGTATTGGTTATATTTGAAGATGATGTTGAATTTAAGTCTGAATGTCATTAAAAATTTATAAAGCAATAAATTTGAAGTTGCATTTTCCAAAAGAAAAATGCCGTGTCCCCATATCTGTGCCTGAATTCTAGACATTGTTCCCGTGTCCTATATCTAAAACTTTGGCGTGTTAGACTTGCATCTGTAGTCTGTACCTGGTCCAATGATTATTTAAGGTTGATGAATGAGTCGAAATTGCAACATGTGACTGTATTGGAATTCCTGAATAAGGGAGGAGATTCATTAGGTGTCCTACTCTGGACGGTTATTCAACTTAAAATTGATTCGTATTGCTTAGAAGGTAACTGTGAGGTATTACAGATTAATTGAGATTGTTTGCCGTAAATTGACTGAGACCAGTCAGACCACTTGGGTGCATAGACGAATCCAGATCACACTGTGCCCTTTTGCTTAGATCTTGGAATGAGGGAATTTACAAATTGGGTCTTACTCGTTTTAAAAATATTCATTATTCCTAATAACGTATTTAAATATGTTGTATAAAAAATAATTACTTTACCCAAAAAATCAGTAAAATCGTAGACTTTTAGGTCTTATTTGTCCATCCTTGTAAGCTTCGCAAGTTTGGGGTTGAGTAGAATAAGGACCTTCCTTAAGGTTGTGAGAAGATAATGCATAAGAAAGTACAGATATGGATTTGGACTAGAAGAGAAATTGCTGCTGGTAGGCTGACAAAGGCTTGTGCATAGGAAACAAGTTTTGAATGGCTTCTGATGATGAGATGCTTATGTTTCGAACACGTCACATGTAAAGGTCCTAGTGAAGCAGAATCATCAATATGAATATATTCCCTTTTCCTTGTCAAAAAAAAAATGAAAATAAAAAAAAAGGTCCTAGTGTAGCAAAATCATATGCAAGTTCCATGCTGGTTAAACATTTGGAAATGTTTATCACCTTTCTATAACCTGATAGGCTTTTTGTGGACAGGTTAATTCATGCATTGCAAATGGATAGGATGGAGTGGAGGGATGTGTATTTGATTGATCATCTACCTGACTCGTGCTTACCCTCTATTCATTTCCAAGGGTACTTTGTGCCCAATTATATCACTTGCTAGTTGATCATCAGTTTGCTAGGACTCTTTTATTTTAGGACACTAGCTTCTGTTGATGCTATGTCTGTATTGCTTGCTTTTTGCCACGTTTGATTCTAGGTTCTTTTTAAACGTTGCTTTTTCCCAAATGAGGTAGTGAACCTTTTATTCTCCACTGTTCTCCAATAAATATAGCACAATGGAGATACCTTCTTCTGCCCACCTTCTTTGGGGTGTAACATTGCACAGAATACTATTTGGTTGGTTAGATCTCTTTCTTTGATGGTATAATCATAGTGGTTGCACTCAAAGAAAGGAAAAAAGGTATCAGTATTTGTTTACATTCCGTGCTACTAGGTTTTATGGATAATGTCTGTCTTATTGTATCAAATATAAGCCGAGGTCTTGGATAGGATGCTGGTGGAGGGACCATGGGTTGACCTGGCAAACAAAGTAGGGATGGATTATGATTAAAAGAGGAAACTATTTGGCAGCCTCATTGTGTTAGAAGGTGTAGAAGTCATGATACACATTTTTGGTTTTCTTAACATTTTGAAGTGAGGGGCCAAAATTGCTTGTACCTTTAGGGCTTCCTCTTCCATATTACTTGGGCTTGGGCATTGAATATGTTTAATAATTTAGGTGTTTTGAGTAGAAAATTCTAAATATAGTTATGTGTGGGATATTAAAATTTTGGTGGGAATTGAGAATCCATCCTCTCGCACATGTAAATGCCGTTTAAATTTAATTGATCAAGAAAATTTTGCAATATTTAGTAGTTAAATCCATCATCTATATTCAATTCCAACCAAAACCTTACGTACTTGGCGACTAAAGAAAAGAAAAAAATGAATCAAATTTTATTACTTGCTGAACCAGCGAACTTTAAAGGGGATAAGGAAAGTAACTATTGAATAATAAAGACTACTATATTAAATCCTTACGATCCTTTTCATTCCCACTGCTCTGGACATGTGTTAGGCTTAGATCTATAATTTGTCTTCTCATCTGTTTCATATTGTACCCACATAAAATTTGGAAGCCCTGGTAATCCTTTTGTGTTCATTTATAAATATATAGAACCAGGTTGCTAAAGTCTGTGATCATGTGGGAAATCTTTGGTTGTTGGGGTTTTGTTATTCTTACGATCTACGTTCTGTCCCTTGTCCTGCAATCCATCTGGAGTTACCCTAGGTTTGCGGCAAGGGATACCCATATTGGGAAAGACTAAATGGGTACAACCTGAGAGCTTTTCTCTATGTTACTATTATGCCATTTTTCTCTCTCACATGTAAGATTTTGATGTGTGATGTAGATCAGTATATAAGCAGCTAATATTGACAATGTTGATGCCCTTTCAGCTTGGTATGGTTGTTGATTTGACAAACACAGATCGTTATTATTCGACAATCGAGTTCAAGAAAGAAGGTCTGAAGTATTTGAAGGTAATTGTTTTCTCCATGTTATTATCAATTTTAATTTACCTATATGAATTGTTGAGTATGCCTGCTTGTATCTACAGATCCGATGCCAGGGGCGTGATGCTGTGCCTGATAATGAGTCTGTAAATGTTTTTGTCTATGAGGTAAGTAGGTTTGTCAGCTGTTCTTACTGAAAACTGTCATTTTCCTGTAACTGATTGTGACACTTTCTTCTTGTGCTTACGATCTGTGTTGAACCCCATAATGCATGATCTGATTTGACATAAAAAAATCTTTTTTCTCCTTCAAAATATGCACGTATGTTCATGCAATTTACAAGAATGCAGTACTGAAAGGGAGGACAATAGAAAATTTCCATTGCAGATGTTTGAGTATATGGACCAAGAAAAACTGTCTGATCATGCCTTGAGTAATTGGACTTGTTTGAGTCCTACTCATCCCCGATTGTTCTATCAGTGTTTGTTCTTGTCTTGTGGATTAGGGGAGGAGCAAGATAAGGGAGCGTTCTATTAACACACAGAAAATCAACTCAATTAGAATTAGGGGACGGCGGTCATCGTAAAGAATAAAGAACTTGATATCATTTATTACTAAAAGAATGCCAGATATTCTGGATGTCAGGAATTAAAAGGTTGTGGAAAGCTCCTGAAGCGGAGGAATGTAGATACACCTTGAGCATAAGCCCATCCCGTGTGAGGGCATAATCATAGGCCTTGATTTATAAATATGATTGAAATTAGGGACGAGAGGGACAAAGTATCATAGGCTGTGGGTTGGGATGGAAGAGGAGAAATTGAAAAACAGGGTTTTAATTTGGATAATTGGGAATATGAGAAATGATGGAGGGGTTAGATGGGGAATTAAAAGAAGGGCAGTTTGCATTCACAACAAAGTAATGAGATAATAAAAAATTCACGAGATAATTACTTTTTAACTAATTTTACTTATAAATTCTTGTGGAATCTGGCATCGATTGGTATTTCTTTTGATTATCTTTATGGAAAGTATTGCATAAGCTTTTGGTAACTTCTATTCAACCATGTTGTGTGGTACATTGCAATCCAAATGAACAAACCTCTCTCATTTTGGGATCCAGAACTGATGTATTAATCCACCATGATCCTCAATTGGTAATGATGTAATGAGATGCTTTTGGACCAAAACGTCAAAAAGCTAACGCCTAAGTGGCCTCTTGCATCGGTTATGAGTTTTTGCCTGATCCCTATTTATGCTAAAGAGGAATGCGAGATGAGGAAGACCATCACTATGTGTAAAGATATGTTCTTTTTCACACATCTGATTTTTCGGGACATTTTCTTAATCACTAGGTTCCAAAAAGATTGGGGTGGTAATGGATAGCCATTCGAAAGCTGAATAGGCCAATTGTATTTCCATCTCAGTGTTGAAACTGGAACTGTAATGATGAGGGTATTGTTTGCGTAGAACAACGAAAGACACTATGGAGTGCTCTCTGTTTTATGGAACCTTATTTAAAGTTTCCTACAATTTAAAAATGCATTATGAGGTACTGTTTGTTTAAAGGAAACTATGTTTAGGTATATGTCTCTCCTAAGGAGACATCATTACCCTTATTAGAACAAGTTAATTTAAAAAACTTAACTTGGTGGCAAGTCAAATACTTATCTTATGCAAATTCAAAAAGTTATCCTGTGATGTCTAGTTTAATTTTACAGGAGCGGTGGATGGGTCAGTGCTCCTAGAAGTGAAGCAATGAAGTGAAGTCTTTTTTTTTTCTTTCTCAAGAATATGAATTTTCGGGATCATTTTGTTATTTATTTGTTTTTTCTTGGGCTACTTATTTTCCCTGTTCCTTGCTTCACAAGTAAGGTTTTTCATTTTATTTCTGATATTTTGGTTTCAAATTTACAAAGGAAAGCTTCATTTTCAAAAATACTGCTCTCTGTGTGTGGTGGCATTGTGATTAAGGGTGGAAGTGGGTGGGTGAGGAGTATTTCTTAAATTTTTGGTTTTTTTAATTACATTTTTAAAATTATTTTGTTTCAATAAGGGCATCACTGAGGATGTCATCTATTTTTGACATTATGATAGTTTCCATAAAATAGAGGGTGCCTCACAATGTATTTTCAAATTACAGGGCTTTACAATAGTTTTCAAAAAACAAACGATATCTTGCAGTGATCTTTTACTTGAAGCAAGCTAAAAGGATGAGGAAAGTATCTCAGTATCATAGTTTAAGTAAAATGCTACTTCATAATCATAATAAGATCTATATTTTGAAATTTACTAACCTGAAAATTGCCCTGAAATGATATTTCAGAATACAATTAAAGAATCACAATCTAATTTTCTTGAACCTGGAAAATTTACAGATTAGGATTATCTTTTTTTATTTTCTTGCTAATCACATCACTTTCCAGTCTCCTCCACTTAATCTTGACCACTATCTTGATATTTATGATTTGTTAAATGGTGGAATCGTGGAGAATGTTGCTGTTGGCAAGAAAAGGAAATAACGTATTGGTAGTTTATGATATAAATTTGTTCGGTTAAGGAAGAAGTTGTACTGCATTGCTTTTATTGTATTTTGGGATCGTATTTTATGGGGTCTGTTTTCTATTGGTAATTCTTAAAAAATGAGACATACTATGACGAGGAAGATAGCATCTTAATTGTACTAGAATACTAGGATATTTTTTCATATCTTGTTAGCTTATTTAGGTTATAATTATCTTTTCATTGTTGTTTTATTTCCTATTTGATTTTTTGAATAAAATTGAGTTGTGTGGTTTTGGAGTGGTTCTTCAATAGGTACTAAAGCCACCCTAATGTAGATTGAAGAGAAGTCAGCTGGAAGCTAAGAATGTAGATTGATCTTTGGAACTCTATGTTACTATATGTGCTAAGCTTAAATTGTAGGTGGAGATAAATCTCAAAAAAATTGAGGAATATGAGTATGTTCCTGAATTAGCAACGCTATCCTGGAGAAAAGAATATTGTCCAGTAACTACAAATAGGTGCTGCTCACCTCCAACTTAAAACCCTCTATGTGACCATGCTATCCAACGTAGGTGAAGTAGTTTTGCTTGTATAGCAATAGCGGACAAAGGAGTTAATGAGGGTTCTGCCTAGTAACAGCCATGCAATGCCTCAAACCAACACTTAGGCTTACTTTTAATGAAATTCAACAGGAAACGAACCTAATTTTGGTTCCAATTAAAGTGCTTAATGGTGGTAAAAATTTGACCTTTTGAATTTTGTGGATAACAGTGTCATGAGAGCTCGAAGGCATGATGTTTTGTATTTGCTCCTTTTGTACATGGCCATCATCTTCTGAGGTGTCCTGATACAACTTTCAATTACTCATTTAAAAAAAAAGAAAAAAGGAGAGAGATCCAATTGAAGTGAGGTCTACAGAGTTTCAGATGCATGTAGTGTTACCCTACAATCACATAGGTATGTCCACACAATTTGTAGTTTTGCCCTTAACGATGAGGGGAAAACAAGCATTAGAGAGTCAATTGACCTTAATGACTTGTCTCTGATGATCCCCAAGCCTTTTTATCCTCAATCTTTTTCTAAAAAATTGAATTCATCTTCAACTAGTTGTGACTATTCTATTCTTTCTTATCTTTTCAGCATTATCAACACCATCATGGGCAACTAAAGCCGCTACCGCATTTTGGCAATCATCCATAAAAGTGCATTGCTTCTCATTTGGGATCCTTAGAGTGCATGATTTTGCCTATTCGAATTGCGTATACTTTTCCAACATATCATGTATAACTCAAATTAGATACTTCTTTTGTACATGAGTGATATGCCCTTGGTATCATTCTAATACAACTTTTGATTACTGATCAAAGAAATACACAGATATATCTGTGTGTGTGACATTTTTTTGGGTAGATAAGGAGCCCACCCCACTGGGCCTCTTTCATGGGCTGCCCAGTGGGGTTGAACGACGTGTGGTTGGGTTGAGACTTGTGATTCCTGGGCCTCCGAGCACCATGAAATTTTCTAAGTTTCGTTCTTATGAGATTCCTACTTGGGTTTTGCCTGTAGCCAGTGTTCATGTTACCAAATGAGCTAATTCTTAATTGGTATACACACCCATACACAGTGCACAGATGCACGCATGCATGCACACGTGTGTGTGTTCATCTATGTACACACGTGTTTGTATGTGTGCGCGTCTGTAGGGAGTGTATCCAATGTGAGGGGGATAGCGTGAAATTCAGAGGATTGATTCACAGCCATTGAGCCCAAAAACTAAGGCAAATCTATTCCCACATAAACAAGTCATTACCACCACTTTTAGCGTCTGTCTGATCAGCCAGGGCCAACAGTAGATGTGGTTGTCAACCCTCCCATGAAATGCGTAAAATGCCGGTGACCTAGCCACCAGCGGTTTCCTCCACCCTGATTTCTTTCCCCGCTTTTCCCCTAAAATGACCAATTTGTAAAACAAATTAATCCTTTTTTGCACAACTGTGTTGACAACTTTGGTGATTCTCTCTGTTTCACTAGTTCTTATTTGATCAATGGCCTAGCTTATCACCTTTTTTCTAGTATTTGTGACAATTCCAGTCGAGGGAAAATGTTCGTTCAACATTTAGTGCACCACCGATACCCGCTAGGTGGTTGTTATAGGTCATTGGGAAATCACCATGGCCGGAGACAGCAGTGTTCGTGCGGCGGCAACTAGGCGGTTGTCTTGGCGGCAACTAGGCAGTTGTATGTTGCGCAACCATTGGTGGTGGGTGGTGGGTATGTTGGTGTTAGGGTGGAGTGAAGTATAGGTGTGGTTAGGCTTTTTCTTAAAAATTAAATCTTAGCTCTTGATTTTGATCTAATGGCTCATAATCACTCCTCACACACTCGCCGTCCCCCTGGTGTCACTGGATACATTCCCCCGCCCCGAAAAAAAACATACACAACTTACACGGCTACACCTGGGAGTATGTATACAGTGTAGCCTTGTATAGATATATACGTTAACGTACGTATGTATATACACGCGTGGGTGCACACATAGAGAAAAGGCAAATTAGTGTACCATGACTGTTACAATACGGTCACTATAGCATTGCCTGGGTTGTGATAGTGTGTGCAAGCTTCAAGTTTAGTGACTAGGATACATGTCTTGGGATTATATGAGGTCAGATTTCTCCTGTGCAGTATCAATATAAAGCTTTTCTAAAACTAAGAGGGGAAATGTGATTGAAATTGTTGGTCTAAATGCATTGCCAGGCAACTAAGATGCATTCCATGCCAGAACTGTAGTTGTAGTGTTGTTATGTATGGCCATTGCATCTTTTCGCTCAGAACCTTAGGGCTCCCTGTCAAAGTAAGATAATGGGAGGGAAGGCTGAGAGGTCAGGTCATAAAGCATCACTGGCAGCGTCTATACTTGGCTAATCTTGTCAGCTCATAAACTGCTTTTAGCATTGCTATGATAAATATTGCATTAATGGCCTTCCACTGAATTTCTGCACATAATTAGCATAATCTATGGTCTTGTGCGTCTAGTGCCAATCCCTCTTCTCTGTAACTTCTAAGTCTAATTTGTGAACTGGGACTTTTGTATCTCGATGAATCTGAACATAAATTACAAACAATTTCAGGTAGCACAATTTATTTTTAATCAGAACGAGAGACAGCCCAAGAAATACGTATTCGTTCATTGCACTCATGGCCACAACCGTACTGGTTATATGATTGTTCATTATCTGATGCGAACACAGCAAGCTAGTTCAGTTACCGAGGTCTGTTTTGAATAATGCTCTCAAACTATTGCTTGAATGCTTTCAATCTGCCTAGCTAACTGTTTTCAATTCTCTGTTTTTGTAATTGATAGGCTATACAAAGATTCTCTGATGCTCGGCCTCCTGGGATTTACAAACAGGATTACATCGATGCATTATATGCTTTTTATCATGAAACGAAACCTGACTTAATTGTGTGCCCCCCTACTCCAGAGTGGAAAAGATCCAATGAAATTGATCTAAATGGTGAAGCGTTGTTGGACGATGATGACGGTGTTCCTTATGCTGCTACCAATGTATGAAATTATTTCCCTGTTCTGACCTGTTTCTTTTGCAGCACTGAAATTGCCTTGCCTACTTGCATACTTTCTCAGATGTTTATGTGGCTAAGCCAAAATTAGGTTCAGATTCTCTAATAAGTTCATTGCCCCCCCCCCCCCCGGGGGATGATATTTGGGTGTTCTGGGTATGGTTATGAACAAGTTTACCTTTTTTCTTTCCACTCGGGCTTCTGCGTGCACTGCTCATATAGTTCCTTTTGGTTCTTTTCTCAGTTATGCTACTGTAGTGTAGAAATGGGTTCCTTAATATTGCTATCAATTAGTTTAATATTGGCACTGATGCAAACTCTTTTGTCTTTGCATTTAGTCTTTCTAAAATACGTTCTAATGAGCCTGTATTGTTTTCAGGAAAAACATGAGAATGTTGCACTAATGACCAATGATGATGTACTGGGAGATAAAATACCTGATGGACAGGAGTATCAATTGCGGAGATTCTGCTATGAAATGC
Organism: Selenicereus undatus; assembly: GCA_017589665.1. Taxonomy (NCBI): domain Eukaryota; kingdom Viridiplantae; phylum Streptophyta; class Magnoliopsida; order Caryophyllales; family Cactaceae; genus Selenicereus; species Selenicereus undatus. The sequence continues at coordinate 15,215 of JACYFF010030582.1, forward strand.
TGAAGTTACCACCAGGAGTATGCACCGTCTCTCTTCCTCTGCTGCCCCCAAAAAAGGAAAAAAATAAAAGGAATATTGAGTTGCAATTTTTGTCCTTTGAATGCTGTTTTTCAGTTCTAGGCTTTCCAACTGTAAGGGTTGGCCTTTTAGTCATCTATCGGAAGTGTTATAGCTTGAATAGCTAAGCCAGCCTAGAGCCAGCTTAGACTTGTCCTCCCCTTCAATGTAGAAGCTCACTAAGCCCAGGCTTGCTGCATTATCGTCATTGATCCCCCTTTTGTGTTGTGTTCTCTTGAGGTGTGGGTAATTCTGCAACTGACCTTTTCATTTTCTTATGATAGTAGATGTTAGGTTTTATTTCTTTTGGATTGTTTTCTTATTCTTTGGTTGTATCCAGAAACCATCTCTTGGATGTCACTAACGTTCCATTATAGATCTATCATTTAGTAAACTTGGTTCCCTTCCTGGCTTATAAATTATCCGGCTTTTTCGGTTTGGAAAGATGAGGTTCTTTAGGAAATAGTGGGTCATCCAAACGCCCCAGCAGCCTCCAGAACTGCATCTTTATTTGTCATTTAGCTCTTCAATAATCTAGAAGGTAATTAAAGAGAACTGCCTTTTAAAAGTAATAAAGAGAACGGAATTATTCTTCAATGATATGGTCTTTTAACAGTTTTTTGTTATTACGTTATACGTTAGAATCATCAGACATGGATATTTGTTGAGATGTCTGACTCCCCCATATTCTATAAAATCAGGTTGTTTTGGTTTGAAATGAGTATCTAGTATCCATACTCGAGTCGGATTGTCTGACATGAATTCCAGAGGTGATTCAAAAGTTTTGAGTGACATAGCCCGCCAGAGTGCAATCTAATACCCTTTTTGATCTGGCATTGGTACACTTTTTGGTATTTCTTGAGCTCAAGACCATCATTGTCTCTACTTGCAAAGAGAGTGGTGCTGACTGGTGACTTCCATCAAAAGTGGAGTGTTCCCCCATTACACTCCCTTTAGGTCTGGTGATTGTACTTTGTTTATGGTTCTTTTTCGTTAGGAGTCTAGCACTGGTTCTCTTCTTGTATGCTTTTGTTCTCTACTGATATAGCCTTTTGTGTGCCTCAAACCACAAAAGGTAGCAAATGGAAAAGGGCTTTGGTAGGTCCCTCCACTTATTGATCCTGGTGTTATATAATGTGATATTTGAAGCTATCTTCTCTCCCATCATAAGTTGTCTTAGTTGAGCCTTTGTTTCTGACGATTTCTTGCTTGCTACTTTCACAAGCTTTTTGAAAATCACTCTTGGATTCTTCCGTAATGGTTAGCTAATGGACTTCATATTTTTGTGAGATGCAGATCTTTTCATGATGTGGCCTTTTCTTTAATTTTTTTAATCATATTATGGCAATTTGTTGCAGGTAAGGGGACACACCCAATTTCCAGGGTCACATCCAGTTTCTCTCAACAGGTCCACCATGTCCCACCCCCCTTTTTTGGTTTGCTATTCTGATAAGTGACAAAGGAAAACTGTTGGGCTCAAAGATGTCGACTAAGATTAAACTGCTTTGAAGTTTTAACTCAGGTGTCAAGTTGTAGGGTTTGGCATTCAGCTTCTTGTTCTTACATGGGCTTTGTGCTTGGATGATTACCTGCTATAGATTCAGCATCCTTGACTGATAATGTTTCATGAGATCATGGCCTTATCTTTGCAATATCTTCATCATGCGACTTCACATTTCTATTCCTTTTTCTGGTTCGCTTGGCATTCAGTTGGATCAAACTAGAAGTTGGATATTTGATGCCAGCGTGATATTATTCTCTGTTTCTTGTGGTACTTAATTGGATGAGAGACTTAAGGGAATGTCATGGAGGCAAGAACACGCTTTGTTCTATTACTTTTATAGTTACTTTCCACGATGGTATACTACCAAATATTAACAACAGCAACAACTCCTAGTGTGGGTCCCGCTTTCGTGGGGTCTGGGGAGATCCAGCTGTAGGCAATCTTACTTCTACCGGCATTCTTACCTGTAGAGAGGTTGATTCTAAGAGACCCACAAAAAGGGTTTTGTGAAAATATTTTATAGAAGAAAGATTTTGCGAAAACATTTAATGGGAAAACATTTGATGGAAGAAAGATTCTATAGCGAGGGATGACTAAGATAAATAAAAGATCAGTTGCTGAAGTTATGAAATAAAAGGACAATAAAATGGAGGAAGGTAATATACTTGGACACCCAACTATAAGCAAACGAGAACTCTTCTCAGAAGACAGTACAACCTGCATACAAACACAACATACGAAAAAACCATTACCTGCACTAAGCCACAGCAGTCAAAAGAAAACTTTCAAGTCCTTTCTAATCACCTCGTCCAAGCTCTTCTTTGATCGTCCCTTCCCTCTTCTGCCTTCGGGGATGTTGATCCTCTCACATCTCCTCACTGGAGCGTCCACACTCCTCCTTTTCACGTGACCAAACCGTTGGAGTCTTGTTTCTCTCATCTTATCTCCGATGGGAGCTACTTTAACTAAGTTCCTGACAACTTCATTCCTAATTCTGTCTGTCCTCTCATAACCATACATCCACTTTATCATCTTCATCTCTGTTACCGTCAGCCTTTGAACTTTCGTCTTTTTTAGAGGCCAACATTCCGATCCATAAAGAACAGCCGGTCTAACTACCATACGATAGACTTTGCCTTTCAATTCAAGGGGCACCCTCTTATTACACAGCACATCTGAGGTATACTTCCACTTTTGCCAGCCTACTTTTATTCGTTGGTTAATATCTTCGTCAATATTCCCATTCTGCTGAATGATCGAGTCTAGATACTTAAACTTATCGACCTTAGGTATCGGCCTCCCATCCAGGGTGACTTCGCCCCCCGCACCTACCCTACCGTTGAAACAACAATGCAGGTACTCCGTCTTCAATCTACTTACTCTAAAACCTCTAGATTCCAGAGTATGCCTCCATCGCTCCAACTTGTCATTAACTGCTTGTCTAGTCTCATCAATAAGAACAATGTCATCTGCAAAAAGCATACTCCAAGGTACCTTATCTTGAATCCCTCTCGTAAGTTCATCCATAACTAGAGTGAAAAGAAAAGGGCTCAAGGCTGAACCTGGTGCAGGCCCCTACCAATAAAGAAGTCATTAGTAACCCCTCCTGGCATCCTAACACTCGTCCTACGTGCCTCGTACATATCCTTAATAACTCAAATGTACAAGGGTAACACTCCTTTCTCCTCCAAGCATCTCCATAACACTTCACGCGGAATTCTATCATATGCTTTTTCCAGGTCAATTAACACCATGTGGAGATCCACCTTTCTATCTTTATACTACCAAATGTCGAGAGAGTAATTTAAGGTGATATTTCAGTAGATTGATGTGGTGTGGTGCTATTTTGTCTATGTTCATTTGTACTTTATTCTCAGATCCCCAGGTTATGCAGTTAGCTCTAGTTTCTTCAGTGTACATGGAGGATGATGGGTGATGACCCTCCTTGGAGATAAAGTCTTTTGACACATATTGTGGGATTTTTTTTACAAGCCATTTTGATTCAGCAAATGGATGGATTGCTAAGCTAAACCATGAAAATTTTGAAGGTTAAAAATACTGAGACTATAAAAAGAAATGAAGTTTAGAGGTTGCTTGTGAAGTGAAGCAAATTGTAGGGCTTGCTCCAAACTTATGGAGGTGTTAAGAGTCTGTAGGGGCTTACTATGTTGTCTCTCCAAGCACAAATTTTAAACCATACTCCCCTATCTATTAAAGAATGCGACACAAAGGTGACAGTGCAAGCTGTCTATGTGTGCTTTAAGAGAATTATAAACTAAATTTTGTTTCCTTTCGCTTCAATGCCTTCACTATTTTCATACAGCCAAAAATGGATTATACTACTCTAACTAGAACAGATGTGGGTAAATGATCTTCCCATTGAGACGTTAAAATGTGAACACCCAGCTAGTTTGCTTGTACTTTATTTGAGTACTGGTCTAAGAATTGGGTGGTGGTTGTACGCAACTTGCCTTTGGAAAGCTGGAGGTTATTTATGTGAAGCCCTTGGTGATTAAATTTTTTATGAGAAGTAACGGCGGAGGAGCACTGACTTGACAAGCCTATAAGATGAGTACTGTAAGAATATATGGCAGCTTCAGCTTCTCCGCACTCTTGTAGTGACTGGTTTGGATTCCAGTTTCAAGAATTATTTTTTGAAGATCATTTGTTTGGGGACAGACTTTCTACTTGTGCTTTGCAGTAGGATACAGCGGGATCTCTTCAAACTCCGTTTTGGCAGGATCATCACAGCATTATAATGTCGGATGTGTTTCACTATGAACAATAAATTTTGTCTTTGTAACTCTCTGCATTTTCCATGAACTTCAACTTCATGGTAAATCACCTTGTTTCAAACTAATTGGACATATATGTTCCCTTATAAGCAATCTATCTATCTAGCCAAATGGCAGTCTTGGTTTCAATTTTTAACATGTCTTGATTGCTTTGCAATGGACTCAGTACTGTTGAAACAATAGTTTTCCAGTTTATGATCGTACTCTGATATGATTTATAGACTGCCTATGGCTCTAAATTGTACTTGGTCCTTCTTGGTTACAGGGAGAACTTGCAATTGCTGAGGCAACGTTATTACTATGCTACATGGAAAGCTGATGGCACTAGATACATGTTGCTCCTTTCTCCTGACGGATGTTACCTAATTGATAGAAGTTTTAAGTTTAGGAGGGTGCAGATGAGGTTTCCTTGCAAAAACATGAATGAAGTATGAGCAGGACATTTCATTTCCAGAAAATGCTTTTTTTAAAAATTTTTTTTTATGCTTTCTGAATGTTATTTATGCCTGCTGACATGGTTGTTTCTCTGTCTTGTGAGCTTCAGTTCCACCAGTACACATTGCTAGATGGAGAAATGATTATCGACACAGTTAGCCCTCGGAAGCAGGAGAGAAGATACTTAATCTATGACTTAATTGCAATCAATCGTATATCTATTATGGAGGTTGAATGGAGTGACTCCTTGAAGAATTCAATACGTTTCATCCTGCTGCATGATTGCTTCATCTGTCTGAAAATTCAGTTATTTTTGCTTGAGTACATGCTTTTTCTTGTGACGCAGAATCCTATGCTTGTCAAGCTTTTTTTTATCTTTTGTGTTTTGGAGAATTTCATTGCTTTTTCTCTGGATGGGCACTTCTAGCATTCATGGAGTGACTCTTTTTCTTTCATTTTGGGGGGGGGGGGGGGCCTGGGGAATTATGGGATGATACTTTTGCTGTCTGGGGTCTGAACTTTTTTTTTTTAACTTGATAAAGTGACCAAAAATAAATAGCTTTCCTCATAGAAGACTATTTGTAATTTTTTGTAAGGAAGGTTTTACAAGGTTATTGATGGAGATGGGATGAAGGGAAATAGATTTCAGGAAGGAGAGGATGATTAAGGAGGAGGGAATTACGGAGAAGAAAAGGTCAGAGAAGTTTGCAAAAGCAATGTATTCTTGAAGTTCATAAGCAATATTCATAGATATGCTCATGTATCCCTGATTTCTAATTGTTGCTCCCTAAATACGTCATCTCCTTTGTTGACTGTATGATACTGCATAATTCAGATGCCCTACCTTGAAGTTTTATAGGCCAGGGAATGAATGATTTGCCAAAATATAAAATCTAGCCCTATCAAAGAGGATTCTGAGTTTCCATCCATAAGAGAGGGTCTGTATTTTTGGCACAAAGTCTGATACATTATTATCTGACTTTTCTGTGTAGATCAGCTAAGACTGTAGTGTTCACTTTATGCCCATCTTTCTCCTTTTCGCTCTCCACACTACACCTCCGATCGTTTTGTTTTTTTAATGACAATTACCCCACAGGCCCCATGTGTCTTCATTTTCTCTTTTCTCCTCATTTGTAGAATCAGTGGGTTTTTACTCCATTGACTGATCACTGATGATGACTGATCTGGGTCCTCTACTTGCAAGTTTCTTGATAATAGAGCCTACTCTTCTCTTGCATTGCACTAGTCATTTTTATTTTGTAGATTCTTAGAAGCTCGTTACTTAGGTGCACCTCCTGATGCTAACAAGCAAATCCTCTCCTGTGTGATTGACTAGCACCTGTCGATTATGTTTTAAATTCTGGCTGGGTAAAGTTTAAAAGAAAACTACGAATGTAGATCTGAAATTTTACAGAATAGACTATTTAGTGTACGTATTGTGGTGTTCGAGTGTAATGTCATGGTAATGATGAGTGTGTGCTTGGCAGCGGCCTTTTTATGAACGTTGGAAGATGATTGAGAAAGAAGTCGTGGAGCCAAGGAATCATGAGCGTCGATTGATGGACTCACACCCAAGTCCTCCTTACAGATATGATCTGGAACCATTCAGGGTATGTGTTTGCAGTCTTGTGTCAGACATTGTCATTAGCTTAGCATTCAAAGTGTATCTCTAGTTGTCGTCTTCTTCTGTTGTTGTGTCACCTCTTCCACCGTTGACGGTACGTGCTAAGATGTTTCCCAGGTTAGGAGGAAGGACTTTTGGTTGCTGTCCACTGTTGCGAAGCTTTTGAAGGAGTTCATCCCTAAACTTTCACATGAAGCTGATGGCCTTATTTTTCAGGTGCTTGCAATTAGCTTGTGGTTTGTATAATTTAAATGTATTTTGACCTTTCTATTCAAAGATACAATTGAACTATTTGAGCATTCGCAACTACAACTGGTTGCTTTTTGTTTCATTTTCTACCCTATCCATTTGGTTTTTTAACTGTTTAGGTTTTTTTGGGGGGGGGGGGGGGGTGCAAACTGTACTTTCCATTTGTAAAATAATGATTGTGTCATAATGATGCAGCCATTTTATTTTTATTTATTCTCCTTAAGCCCAAGTCATACTGATGTAGCTGTTTGGGATGTAGGCGTACTATCATTGAGAAAATTGCGCTCTTTTTCCTTAATTCTTACCTCATGATTTTTTGCGGTATTTGGAGAGAGAAATCAAGGAGTATTTGATGTCATCAAAACTCCTAAAAGACAATTTCATCAAGATTCCTTTCTTTTGGGGGGGGGGTAACAAGATTTGCTTTTCTGCTTTTCATGTGGCAGACTGTGTGGATAAGTCTTTATTTGGTTGTATGTAGTCTTTTGTAGGATGCTAGCTGTGCATCCAATCTTTTGATCACTGTTTATTAATATACTACTTTTCCGTATCAAAAGAAAAAGAACAAAGAAGAGAGAATAGTGTTGTGTTTGGCAATTTTTATTTGCCGTGTTTCTTAAAAAGAATTTTATGCTATGCTACTATGGGGCAGTTCATTCTTGAAGTGTATGCTATTCAAATACGTGTGATGAGAAATGGAATTCCTTATTCCTCTGCTTTTCAGATATTCATTGACGGTCAGTGATGAATCTTCTGTACTCCATTGTTGCTCCTACTCCCAGTGACATGCTTGGCTTTTTTGAATTTGAGGATGAATTCACTGACTGATTTTGTGTAGTACTTCTGTGGGATAATTGTTTAGAATTATGTCCTAAGTACGTTGGACCGGGCCTTGTGAATCCTACTTGCACTAGATCCCACTGAAGGGTGTAGCTTTGAATTCCTGTGCTTGCTGTATATTTGTGACGTGGTTTGTAGTTCTTAGTTTTGCTGGAAAATTTAGAAGTCCTGTTTAATAATTATCTATTGAGTTATGATTGTAATACATCTCAATTAGGGAATTAATGACTATTTGTTTGTCAATTCAAGTCATGTACAAGATGTCAATTAGATATCATAAAAACGCTGGATCAGGTACAGGGAGAGCGAGAGCAGAAAATGGAGTGTGGGTTTGATGTTCTATCTTCTTCTCTGCTGAAAGCTTCTGGCTTCCCTATTGCAATCAAGTTAGGAAAGTTTATGTGAGCATTATCTCTGTTAGGCCTTCCCATCACCACCTCGGCCTCAAACTCCTAAAACGAGGATGAAGGGAAAATGTTACTGTCAATTACTGGGTTACAGCAATTTTAAGAACAAATTCTTTGTGCTTATGCCTTAAGCTAATTACAACAAGCTGATGAATAAATGTACCATACATCAGGGCAATGTGTAGGTGTCACATCTAATAGCGCTGGATAGTGAAAATTTTATATGGGACGGGGCAGGGACGATTGTTTCGAGACCTTCCCAGCAAAGATAAAATTCAAGTAATTGATAATCTATTTATTAGCCAATTAATTTAGGAACAGTTTTCTGCTTTTATGCATAGAACCATGAAGGAAGTGAGTAATCCAGAACATGAAGGATGTGAATATCATTAGTTCCATTATCCTGCATGTAGTTTGTTTCATGGCTTTTTGATTCATGTTAGAAAATTTCGCAGATGGTACCTCATGCTTCGTATCCTGGAAGATTAGGGTCAATAGAGATGTGCAGAAGGTTGAATGGAATAGCACAGAATTTTAATAGTTTATGGTATATGTATTATGTACTGTCTGGCTGATGAATTGCTATTTTTTGTTGGTGGTCTCTAGCTTCTACTACTCCAATGGTGCAATATTTGCTAGGCATAAACTTTGCTAGTGCTTCTGGCTAGTTGGAGGCTATTGTTTGTATGTTAATGGGTTACCTGTACTGTTGCTCTCAATCAGGGTTGGGATGATCCCTACGTTCCCCGCACGCATGAAGGCCTTCTGAAGTGGAAGTACCCTGAAATGAATTCAGTTGATTTTCTCTTTGAGGTAATATCCTTGGCTACAGGTCTCTGGCTACCTGTGCTTTAAGATTTTAAGTGAAACAATTACCTTTTATAGTTTAATAATTTTTGTGGCAGATAGGAGAAGATGGTTCTGAACTTCTTTATCTGCATGAGCGAGGAAAGAAGCGATTGTTGGAAGGAAGTAGGGTTGTATTTGGAGGTCAGTACTTCTCTCTTTCCTGTGTTCCTCTTTTTTTTTTAAACCCTATTGATGAGAGAATCTGTATGCATTCATGCACAGATGCTTTGCAAAACACTGTAAAATCTTTGTTTTTTCCCGATGGTTGGCTTTTGCCCCTTTCAGGGGCCATACCTTTCCTTTATTAATTTACATTTTGAAAGTAGCTTAATTTGAAGGCTGATGACTTTGTGTGCATTTGAAAGCATCTTCAATTATGCTCTGTTGTAGTGCCTAGTTAACTCAGTGGGCTCCTTTTTGCCGGTATGCTTTGACACAATTACTAGTTTGAAATTCCCGTGTCCAGAGGTCAGTTCTGGGCACCTCCATTGACTTTTACAAAATTTTATTTCGTATCATCGTTATGCTAATGGTAATGCCATTTCCTGGTTTTGAGGGTTAGCACATAGATGGTGTAACATAGGTTGAGCGCTGCAAGAGGAAGGGATGTCGATGTATAATGTCAGGACTGCTGTTTGTACCTCTATTTTCGTCATGACCATTGTCAGAAAGTAGTCTGCAGAATTATTGATCTGAATGGATTAGGTTATGATTTTTTAGTAGTCCTGGTGCATTTCTGAATATGAGAGGGAGGGGGGGGGGAGATGCGCTACACTTTGGATCCTTCTTTCGTGAGTTATCCTGCACAGCTGGGCTGGGAGAGTTCATTTTAGTGGACTATTTAATATGATTTTCTACACCCTTGAAATATCGAGTGTTCAAGAAGTATCAAGTGTATTGAAAATGGCTACACTGGATTAGAAAGAGCGTTTTTCTTAAGTGGAATATTCGGACGCTATATCTTTGGGAATTACATTTTGTTATATACATTTTGTTATAGTTGTTAGACATTTACGTTATATACATCCATGAAATTAACTCACGAAAATTTCAGTTATATGGAAAACTACATGAGACTCTTTATTTCCAAATTATTTGCCATTTGTGCTTGACAAATCAAGCTCAAAGCACAAAGGAAACATTAGTTGGTAGAATGACAATGCAGCCGTTAAATTGCATATAATTTGAAAGGGCATGCGAATGTAGTCTGCACAGTGTGCAAATTTCTTAGTATCTGAGAATTTCATAATTGTATGCAATTCCTTATTATTTTTTCCTCTTGGGAGCGAGTGTCTTGGAAATAAGGGGTCTTGTGGTAGTTTTCCGTTTCCCTTAGTTATAACTCATTGACAACAATGTTCTAGATCATATAAATTCATATTTTGCAGCATGAACATCGAATTTGAATGACATGAACATTTGTTATTGGTTATGGATATTGATTAGTCATGACTCATGAACAATTCTGTTGTAGGTCATGAATGATTTTGTTGTATGGAGTTAGTATTACAGGACTTCGGGTGTGTGCTTTTGGCACCATCATATAGGCATTCCCAAACCAAAGCAATAATCTGGAATGTGTATTGATTGTAAAGCCAAGGATCTTCCCTTTTTCATTTGTTTCTACCGGGGAAAGGGAAGCAAGCAACCGCAGCAGGATTGCATTAGGTAGCTGGCAAAATAGGCAATGCTTCTTCAAATGTTAACAAAGAGAATGGAGACAGGTTCCAACGAATCATGAGATTGTCTCAACTCTCAAGTAAATGTAGAGTCTGCATGATATGCGTAATTTTTCTTGCTTATTGTGAAGGGCCCTTGTATCATCTCCTGAGTGGTTGTCCTTTTTCATTTTTCAATGCTTTTAGGGGATTGGCTTATGCGTAGCATATGAGAGGTTATATCTATTTGTTTTTCCTAAATGTTTTCTTTTGCATGAAAGTGCAAAAGTAGGTTGAAAATTGAAATCATCTTATCTGAATGCATTAGCTTGATCTTGGTATCCTGATTTGTGATGTTTTGTCAGCTCTTGGTGAGGGTACCATGATTCGGTTTCTCTTCTTGGTGCAGCTATCTAATTGAACTTGTCCGAGTTTTCGTCATATGAGGTTCTTAAACTGCTCAGTGAATGCCTCTCTTCAGAGGGGGGGGGGGGTGTTAACTAAATGCTATACTAAGATTTCTAGCATCATTTCCCATCCCTGCTGTTTCCTTTTTTTGGGTAACAATTACTATAAAACAGTGTATATTCTCATCACCGGCTGGGGACCCTGCAGGCGCTGTGTACAGAATAGCTGTATCAGCAATAGTATGTTCATCAGCTGTCTATTTTTGAGCCAGATGTCACTGTTAGAGGCCAAGCTGAAGTGTTAGAATGACGTCACTTCCTTTTCTTCTTTGGTCAGTATGGATTTTAGTGAGTCTGGTGTGCATCATACATGATTCTCTTAACATATGTTCTAAAGTACTGCATTCGATGGACTCCTAGCTTTTGAACCTTCGTTTATGAAGCTTTTGAACCCATTCTTCTGTGGGTTGGCTCTTCTGCCACCTTCTGTAGTATCCTTTGTATATCTAATGCCTTTGAAAATTTGGAATGCTTGCAGATGGCTCAGATCCTGCATCATTTTCTGGTAAGATCATCGAGTGCGCTTTTGATTCGGAGGAAAATGCATGGATGCTAATGAGAGTGCGAACTGATAAGAACACTCCAAATGAATTCAACACCTACAGGAAGGTACTGCTTTAGTGCTATTTTTTCTTTTCTTTTTTTTTGTTTTTTGAAAGGGGCCCTACTAGATTTGAGAGGTTAAGGGTGTCTATATAGGTTGGAAACGACCAACGTGGCTGGGCTTTAGCATTTCAATACTCCCTTCAACCTTCAGGATGTGAGGGGAAGGTTGGCTTCCCAGGATCAAGCCTGGGGATCTGGATTAGCAGCTCGTTCATGTGCAATTGAAGAAATTGCTTTTGGTATTGATTCATGTGCTGGAATGGATCCTGCAAAGTAGTGTCTTCCTAGTTAGGCTGACAAGCTTTAGCAAACTGACACCTCCGTGCTCTCACTCTTCCTTTCGTTTTTGTCTTCCCCCCTTGTTTTGGGGGGGTGGGGGGGTAAGGGGGTTGTTGCAAGGATCAAACACAGGGAGTCTGTGTTGAAGGTTGTCGATGTGCCATCTTGCAAGAGCGTGCGGGTGCTGTTGCATGTACCATTCAACTTCTGAACATAGATAATAGATTCTGCCAGGGACACATGGTAAGATTGAAATCTAGCCTAGCCAGTCTTGCCCCTTGGGAGCATACGTTGCCAGACTCATATGACCGATATGAATACGTGTCCTTGCCCTATTATTGGATATGCCTGTTTTCAAGGTTTTGCATGTTTGTGGCCTAATTTGAGAGTTTAATGTGAAATGTTTACTATTCTGACATAACATTTGGTAACCTCACATCTGATGGGAATATGACGGTGTAGGATAAAATGTCCTGCTAACACAGCTGCTAGTAGAGACGCTTTTAGTGAGAGAGTGATCCATGTACTCCGGTTCTCCATGTTTTAGTGTATTTCTATTTCATAAATTCTTGGGTGAAACTGAAACCATGTCATACATGGGAGAGTGTGGGATGCAATTATTTGAGGGATGATTAGTTAGTCATTTTCTGGCTCCTTTTTTATTTGAGGATTGACTGATGGTAATGAAGTACTTGGGGCAACTTTTAAACCTTAAAGTCACCAATAACTAAATTACTAGTTACCGTAGAGAAGTAATAAAAGCCATCTCTCAGTTACTTGTCTCACCTTGAGTCTTCGTGAGATGGTCTCACCCAATAAAAGCGTTGTGTGTTCTGGGCATTCAAGTTACATCCTTGAGTGCATTCTTCTTCAGGTGATGAGGAGCATAAAGGACAACATAACTGAGGATGTATTGTTGAATGAGATTAATGAGATCATATGCTTGCCTATGTACGCGGATCGGATACAATATGATAGCAGAGTCCAGAAGAAAGGGAAACCACCACCGACAACGGGAAAAGATCGGCGGTGAACTTACATGGCAGCTGTCTCGGTTGCCCAGCAATGTGGTCTATAATTTGGATGGATAATTAGGGCATATTTTGTAGTTTGTATATTTATGAGTGGCATTGGTATCTTAGTAGGTAGAACTAGGGGATGTTAGTCATAGGGTTGGGTTTGTGTATATTCTCATCTTCATTTTCTCGCGCCCTCTTTCCAGAATATTTTCTTTTTAATTGAGATGGCAGATTTTTAAGGCTGTGGGTTTACTAGTATCAACTTTCATGGTAGCAGTTTAGTCTCCCCCTCCGCCCCCCCTGCCACCATCCCCTCCCAAAAACAAAGAGGAAAAAGTTGCCTATATGGGTACTGTGATGCTTGGCAAGTCCAAGTGTGCAACCTTAATTTTTTCATCTTTATTCTTATTTTATCATTACATTTTGGAATTTGATTTAGAGTTAACGGTGTAACTCCGGATTCCTATGGGTATCTAGCCAGGGGTTTTCTTTTTTTTTTGGGGGGGGGGGGGGGGGAGGACATCGAAGTTACAAGGATGAAGAGCTCAGCAATTACCGTGGAGGTGGAGCTTATGACATTGGAGTTGTTGCTAGTTGAGGAACATCCATTGAGCTTCGTGTAACTCGCCGTTGAGCTTGAGCTTTGATGTCTTAAGTTGGGCGATTTTATTGTTGTTGGGCGATTTTGGGTTGTCTGGCGCAGTCTACTTCTTGGACAGTCGAAAGGTGGCCAATTTTTGTTTTAAAAATTTTCAGTCCTTCGATTAGAACATGCGCTTTTGGCCCTTTGTTTTTTGGATTAGAGGAATTTTAATTTCTTATATAATTTGAATAACTCTGAAGTATCGGAGTGAGGCTGCAAGAGACAATGAAATTCATTTATGCAATACCGTGATGTGATAATGAAATTCAACTATCATTATTATGTGAAAGAAAAAGAGTAATAAGAACCAGAATGAAGTTATAAATTTTTGCAGGGAGATCTACCCATTGCAGTGAATAAGTGGCTGGAATGGAGTAGATTTTCTCTCTCTCTCTCTCTGCCGCTGCTGCTAGCATTGGGTTAGTGCGACTTTTCAAAAATTCATTCAAGATTCAAGAAGTGACTCTTATTTTTCTCAAGGATATGTCTGGTGATAATTCTCTTGAAATTGAAGAGCTCGATTAACATAATTACACGACATTAGGCCAGTGATAAAAACAGCACAAGGTCCCAATGCATTAAGTTCTAAAGTTTAGTTAATCAAGCTGACGGACCGTATGCATTGCTCATCGCAACATTCATTCTTTGTTTTGCCCCAATAAACTTTGAATTTGTTCATTTCAACATTTAAGACTAGCTTTTAGCAGTGTTAAGCAGCGTTTAAGAGCAATTGGGTTTGGCGATTGTTGTTTAGGAATATTTGACAATTGTTGGAAGCGTACGTTTCAAAGCATTTGGAAATAATGGCAGCTTTCGGGAATGAAATAAATGTTATTGGAACAGTCTTTTTTATCATTAATACTCATATAATTGCTTCCATCATCAAATTGCCCAACAGTATTAGAAATGATTAGTACAAAGGGTTGAGTAAACCAATATATTAATGTTTAGAATTATAATATTTGAACAGCAATTTTTTTGTCATTGTTCACATTTATTGTATTAGTTAAAGAATCTATGTATCTTTTTTTTTAGTTTAAACATGTGCTATTTCATTTAGTGTTTATCAATGACCTTTCTAAGTAATTGGTTAAGGAGAAGATAGAAGGTCTTGTCGATTATATAATAAATAAAAAGAATTGTATACATGCTAAAAAAATTAATTAAAATAGTAGTCAATATTCTAGCCAATAATGCCATGACACTTCACAAAAATTCGTGGATTCACCCAACTTTATATAAAGTTATATAGATACATTGTATAAGAATAACAATTGTTGTTTAATAGATTGGGAGTGGCTAATAGCGTTTAGAAATAGCAGTTAGTATTTAGAAGCATTTGATAGCTCTTAGCTTTTATTAACCAGTGAAACAAAGTAAATAATCCAGTGGAAAAGGAGAGTCAAATTGATTGTTATGAAGATTGTGAATGAAATATTCCGACTAATACATTATTATGACAAAAAGGCAAGTTTGGACTATTTTTTTCAGCTCGGATTTGTATGTAGTGAAGCAAAATGCCTCTCTAAACTTCCTCTACTCCGTTTCTATGGAGTATTAGGTAGTTCATGGTTTTTTAATCTAAGGTCAATCAGGATCAGTCTCTCTGTAATTTTATAATTCAAGAATAGGGCCGTTACATCAAATCCGCCCCACACCCCACCTGGTGGCGGAACTTTTGGAGTATTAGATTTGAATTTGGACATTATTATGACAAAAAAAACTTATTTCTAGGAATATCATAAGTTTTGATATAAGTTAAACTTGAAACATCTTAAATAAAAACTCGTTTTTAATATCTTCTTATAATCCGAGGCATAAGAGATTATAACTAGCTCTGAGTAAATTTTAACTTGGAGTCTAATGTCATGGCTATGCTAGTCCTATTCACACCCAACAAACAAAAATAATTTACCTTTTTTTTTGTCAACAGGTAATGTAAGTATCATAAAAATAATAACTAACGATACAGGAGTAGCATAACAACTAAGCTACAAACAGATTTTTACCCAGAATTTGACCAGCACACATATTAATGTTACAACAAGTTCTACTACAACCCCATTGCCATCACATTCGACGAGAGCTCGTTTCTTGAAGAGCAATTTAGTGTCATCCAAGCATGCTTTTGAGACTTTTAAATAAGAAACTAGTTAGAAGTTATAAGGCTCTCGTATTCTAGGTTTTGGACAAACACAAATGTTAACTTTTTCCTAGAAATCCTGACATTTGGGTCTTAGTTTCACTTTGTCCCCATCTAAAAAGGTGTTTTTCTCTCTCCATAACAGACCATGTAACCTAGATCTATCGTATAATGGAGGTAGAAAGTTATCATCTGCTGATTGAACTATATGTGTCGATTTTCTATTATTCTAGTCTATAAGACTTAAATTGTGTAAAAGAAGCGGACGTTTTAGCAAAAGCATTGTCAAGATCTACATTGTTAGCTGAGCGAGAGCGATAATGGAAAAAGTAAGGTTGGGTTCTTTCTGTTTTTATGTGAATTATGTGATTCACAAGAGATTAGTAATCCAACTTGGGTATGGTTTTATGCCAATGAGGTGACAATCTTTTTATATTGGGATTTTGTTACCTAGTTACATTACTCTTTTTTAAAAGGGGGTAATTACATTTGGATACCCTCACGTTTTCAATAATGATTTTTTTACCCCCTGAGCTTTTCAAGTTAATATTTTAGTACCTCGACGTTTATGTAATTTAATTTTTAGGTACCCTCAGTTTTTTCTTTAGTCCCTCAACTTTTAAAATTTGCAATTTAACCCCAATATTTAAAAACTTACTTTCAAAAATTTTAATTTTGTGCATGTGCATTTTCTCCCATTAAGTAGTATTTCTGTTCCCCTTTCAATTGGTATCAGAGCCACGTGACCGAAAATAATTAAGATAATTCGGCTAATTAATAATTAATTAGGCTAATTAACTGTGATTAGCTATGATTAGTGCTTGAATCATCACCTACTTACCCTGGTCCTAATTATTCGCATGTCATTCACTCACCTGAAGGAATTACCTCATTAGCACCTCAATTAAACTATATCACTGATATAGTTTTAGAATTAAAAGCAGAATTAGCTAAAATTAAGACTGATCTCAACGAGATTAAGAATCAATTAACGGTTGTCCATCTTTCTCTTATTAACGAAGTTAGGCATAGCGAAAAATCGACTCCCAATATTAGTACTCCTTTTTAGCATAAATACCCTTTTTAAAACCCAGAAAAACAAGATTCCATTTCCTTTGCATAAGATAAAAAAAAAAAGGGCAGCCCGGTGCACAAGCATCTCGCGTTCACGCAAGGTCCGGGGAAGGGCCGCACCCCATGGGGTGAATTGTAGGCAACCTAACCTGACTTTGTTAGTGGCTGATTCCACGGCTCGAGCCCGTGACCTTTTGGTCACACGGAGACAACCTTACCGTTGCTCCAAGGCTCCCCTTCTTCCTTTGCATAAGATAAAAATTCAAAAAGAAGTAGGGGAAAAATTTGATGAAAAATTGACTGAAAAGAAAGAAAAAGAAGATGGAGTATAAACAGTATACTCTTGAAGAACAACAAAAAATGTTCGAGAAAGAACAAAATTCAGAAGAATTAAACAAAATCATAAGCACAATTAGTGATAAACATGACATTTTGACTGATGATAATGAAGAGACCAATAATGTCCAACTAGAAGAAGAAATATATTAGCAGATGAATCTGATTAAATAAGAAGACCTTAATGTATTACCCTTAGAAGAATTTAGAAGAAAGCTGGACTAAAAAAAATGGTAAAATGCTGAAGATGAGATTAACGAAATTGGAGAAGAAATCGACTTATATGAAACAAAGATCAATCTCGTTAAAAATGTCGTTCCTAAACCTAAAAAATTTGGTGAACCATCTAGAAAAAATACTCATTTGTTAAGACTTAGGTACGTTCCAGCAGGACATATAAGCAATTTTTTCTTTGGGTTCATCGAAAGAAAAACCACAACCTTTGAAGAAATTGGTCTTACCCTGTAAAATAGGATACATCTTAAACATTGATTGAGTCCGTAATAGAGAAGAAATATGTGAGCATTGGAAAAGAGGTATGAATAGTGTCTTAAACTTAAATATTATGTGGACTGCTTCCAATTTCTTAAATTACATCGAACACAGTTTGGCTGGCAGTGTAGCTGACTAGTATGATTCATTAACTGAAGAAGGTAAAAATACATTAAGAATGATGGAACCATCAGCTGCTATGTTTAAAAATCTATGTGAATAAATTGAAACCGAATTCATCGGAGCAAAATTTGATTCCGAGAAAAAGCAAGAGAATGGCAAAGAAAGATTAACAACATAGAATTATGAGATATGAGATATTTAGAAAATTACATTACTGAATTTAGTCAATATTATTACAAAATTGGATATAATGAAACCAATCTTGGTATATTCTATGATAAATTGACATATCCTATAAATTTCATAATTAATGAAAAATACATGGCACGGATGAAAAGAACCCATGTCATTGATACCCTTGGTTCGAGAATATCTTATTTAAGAAAATTGGTCAATGATCAATGTCTTGATCTCCAAAAGCAAAAGAAAATTAAGAAGCAATTCCTAACGTGTTGGGATTCTCCGCACCAATGGGGAAAAGAACCTGAAAGAAGACGAAAGATAAAATTTTATAAGAAAAAGAGCTTTAATAAGCAAAGGGAAGCGAAATATAAAAGAAATATTATAACAAACCAAGTCCTAAAAAACGAAGATTTTTTAAGAAAGCAACTTAAGGTCCGGCAGGGAAAAACAATTGCAAATGCTGGCCATGTTGAGAAGTAAAACATTATGCTAATGAATGCAAAAATGGGAAGAATAACAAGCTTATTGAAACTTTGGGAAACTTAGATTATGTTGAACTTAGTGAAGATGAGGCTTTAGACCTAACCTTAAGTAACAACAAAGGAATTGTTGAAATTATATTGAACAATGAATATGAAGAAAGTGATTATGAAGAGACAAGTCATATGATGGAGAGTAACTCTGTTAGCCTCGGTGACCTCCAAGGGAAAGAATTTGTTGTAGACAATGATCATGAAGAAGTCAAAGGAGATTGAATTCTTCCCATAATCTAAAAAGACACGACCTATAAAAAAATCTATCTTGCAGTTAAAAAGCAAATACGTACGTGAAATGATGGAAGGAAATCTTGAGATAAAGGATTGTGAGTATGATGTTGGGGAAGTTAATCTGATTAATTGGGAGAATATCCTTAAACATAACAAAGATAAAAAGTATAGGTATATTCATGTCGGAAGTGTCCAAGTTCAAATCACCCCATTACAATATTATGGTAAATATATTGATCTTTACACTTTACTCTGTGATATTAGGCATACCAAATTCGATAATCAAATTATTACAGGGATAAAAACTAATTTATGTAATGGGTCAGTAGGATTCAACTGTCGATCAGGATATTATATGAGTCTAAAAGATGAATTTGCTAAAAACTTTCTATCCCTTGAGATAAAAACAATTGGGATGGACATAAAAAAGATGAGGATATCCTTTAAGAATATTTTGAAAAATTATCTACAAATTAGATAATACAATAGACTCAGAAACTAAGGTAACAATGATAGAAGTAGAAAAGTTTGAAAGTCCTACCCCTATCCAAAAGATCTAGAGGATTAAGTCCAATCCTCAGGAGATACAAATCAATTGGTCATGGATATCTAATTTTGCCAACCCCACAAAAATCAATAAGAAAAATATAATAAAAATTAATGAAGAGGGTAAAATCACCATAAAACCTCAATTATTAAGAAGTATGAGTACAAGATCAGATTGGAGAGAAGGATCTTCATCAGCTAAAGAAGAAATTAAGGAAGATGATACAATTAGCATAACTAGTGAAATGGGTAGAATGAGTTTTGAAGCTGCAAGACTCAGTATAGATCGAATAATGAGTCTAGATAGGAAGGTCATTGGGTACAAAACTAGAATAGTTAGTGAACCAATTTATGAGGATGAATTAGTAAAAAACATGACTATGGAGATATGCTATGAAGCTACCAATACAAACCCTAATAGCATCTATATCCCAGTAAAGGTATGTTTAGAGGGATATAATAAATATGAACTATGTGCCTACATAGATAGTGATTGTTTAATATGCTTTGGAAAGAGAATATTATTTCCTGAGTTTATGTGGAAAAGAGCTAAAAACCATTTACAAGTAAGGATAGTTGATAATAGTATTGTGAGCCACAATGAAACTATAGAAGGGTTATCCATAGAATTAGGAGGAGTTTAATGCATTATACCAGTTTTATGAGCTACTGATCAACCCTCTCATGATATGATTATTAGAAATAATTTTCAAAGATTATATTCTCCATGCACTCAGACTGTAAACCAGATAATATTCACAATTAATGGTCACTTAGTTTTCATTGAAAAATTAAGTGAGGCTTACACTCATCAGAAAATTTAGTTTACACGCAGCCAGCACGGTGAGAAGATAATGCCTACATAGCGAGAGGTAGCACTTACAATCCCGTTCCTTGAGTTATCTATTAAAGAGCAGATTGTAGAACAAGAAAAATTATGCAAAGAACTCTACTATGATAATCTACAAAAATTTTGGAATAAAGATAAAACATTTGCTTAAATTACTCTATTAAATCCCAACACTATTATCCGAGTTAAGCAAATGGTGTACACACACCAGGACATTCAAGAGTTTAATCAACAAATCAGAGAACTTCTAGATAAAGGATTAATTAGAAACAACAAGAGTTCTCACAGCAGCCTCGCTTTCATGGTAAGAAATCATGCTGAAGAAAAAAGAGGAAAAGGTAGAATGATAATCAATTAAAAAAAGTTTAACGATAATACTGTCTTTGATGGTTACTATATTCCTAACAAAACAGTCCTTTCAACAGAATTCAAGGAGCCTCTTGGTTCTCAAAAATGGATTGCAAAAGCGGTCATTTGAGTATTCTTGAGCACAAGAGAAGTTGAGATTCTCCATTTCTCCGTAAGCAAGCATTTCTAATGATCCTAACTTAAGCCCCTCTTCAAAATTTCCATTGTAATATTTTCACTTTCAAGCTTTCAATAAAAGAAGTTTCCCAATGGGGAACGTTATCCAATTGAACCTTATGTCTTAAATATTATAGTTTATTGATTAAAGTTCCACTATCCTTTAAATATAAGGAACTTGGTTAGTTACTACAGTCCGAGGTAGGAAACCAAATGGATCTATATTGTGCTTGATCTAAGGAATGTGTGGTTGAAATTAACCATCTCTGTAAACCGAAAGTTAGAGGAATGCCGGAGTCCATCGCCGACTAAGTTCATGTAACGGTCAAAATTCACTAATTATGTTTTAATTATTTTACTAAGCATAGTGGCCCTACAACCATAGAAAGTATATTGTATAAGATATAAGTAGTAAATTGTGATAACTAGTACCAGTAAAGTTATTATAAGAAGTTTAATCGTTAATGACAAGCATATTTTCTAGAAAATAATTTATTTGCATAGGTTTACTCAATTTAGAGACCTCTTCTGCAATTTCTAAAAATTTTTATCGAAAAGGCAAAAGGTGAAGGGGGTAAAAATTATTATCAATAGGTGAGTGGTTAAAAAATAATTTCGAAAAAGGTGAAGAGGGGTAGATGTGACTTATTCTTTTTAAAAATCACCAAAGGGGAGTTTGCACTAAGGGAAAAGAAAAGGGAAACGTAAATAATAAGGTATGTATTACTAATGAAAGCTTTTGAAAACAACAGCGTCTGTAGCTCAGTGGATAGAGCGTCTGTTTCCTAAGCAGAAGGTCGTAGGTTCGACCCCTACCTGACGCGAGTTTACTTCTACTGAACTTCTAGCTGTCTTTTGTTGTCCCATCTGTTTAGTACTTCGTCTGCGTTTCTCCCACTCTCTCTATCCGTTTCTCCACTGAATTTTTCAGAAATTCACAAGTAAATTTAACAGTGCAGCCGAATGAGTGATTGATTCTCTTCAAAATATGAGCTCCTTTTTGAATGAATCGTTTTAATTTGTTATTTGTTATCTCAAAATTATAGATGGTATATTAATATCGTTCATCCGATTGTACAAATGTAATTGTACAAATAAAGAAAATCATCGGGTTTTGGCTCACTAAAAATACCCTATAGCTCACTAAAATAATTTGTTGTGCATCCAATTTTGCTTACTAAAAATAATTTATAGCTCACTAAAATATTTTAGTGAGCTGAGACGCAGTTTTAGTGAGCTAGTACGTACTTTTAGTTAGCAGATATACCGAAACTAATGTATCTTATGTACCCAAATTTCACTTAGTAAAAATACTATATAACTTATTAAATGTGCTATTGTGCTAAAAAATATTGTTGTGAATCTGAAACTCACTAAACTATATTCTAGTTGTTTATATTTTTTTAATGAGCTATGATATTTATTTATTGAGTTGTTATATCATACAATCGGTTGTACAGAAGCAATTGTACAATTGAATTTCAACTTACTAAAAATGTATAGCTCACTACAATAGTTAGTGAGCTGAGATACAGTTTTAGTGAGCTAATATATACTTTTAGTGAGCGGATAGATCAAACCAATACATCTTATGTACCCTAGGTTTCACTTAGTAAAAAACTATATAACTTATTAAAATGTGCTATTGTACTAAAAAAAATGTTATTGTGCATGTGAAACTCACTAAACTATATTTTAGTTGTCTATATTTTTTTAGTGAGGTATGACATATATTTAGTGAATTATGAAATATATTTAGTGAGTTGGACTACATTTAATTAATTCACTACATTTCTATTATACTCAGAAAATATAATACAAACACCTTATGTCATAGTAAAAAATGATTGAATTGTAATATAATCCAAGAACTTGACAATATTATTTGCTGGTTATCTATACTATTCTTTTTAGTGAGTTATGCTATTTATTTAGTGAGCCATGATAGATATTCGGTGGGCTATAAAATGTATGTTGTTACCAATATGATTTAGCGTTGAGTACTAATCATTCATAATAAAAAATGAGTGAACAAACAATATAGTACACAATTTTAGTTAGCACATATACTTTTTTGTTCATATTCTAAGGTATGATATATTCGTATTTTAGTGACTTATTATTTATATTTAGTGAGTTATGACATATTTTTAGTGAGTTGGATTATAGTCATAATAAAAGATAATATAAATATTTCTTGCTAACATTGTGTTGCTCATTAAATATATTATATAGCTTACGAATGCGTCTTGACCTTTTGAAACACCAATAGGATTACACAAAATTCTAACATAATCATCAACATCAACAGTCTCAGCAACAAAACAATCTAATGTAGATATGAAAAATGAAGTATCATCTGCAAAAACAACATCATTTTTGTGGTGCGCTATAACGCATAATTCGTGAGCACAATCTTCATTCTAGTGAGCCAGACGCTTGTGTTAGTGAGCAGAAATGCTCTATAGCGCAAGACAACGTATTTTTTTATAGTGAGCTATACTGATAGTGGGCTATTGTTTTCCCTGTAGGCACAATACTAATTATACTGATTATATTTGGTGAGTAGAGAACTAATTTATGATTGCTGAATACAAGCTCAATACAAGTGAGGTAAATGTATTTCTTTAGTGAGCCAACGACTATATTTAGTGAGCACATAACTCATATTGATGAGCTGTTGTTTCTCATATGTACATAGCAACAATAAAAATTTCATCTGGAAAAACGACCATAATGCAACATTTTCTCATTGAGGTGAGCTGTAATGCAACATCGGTGACGACATAGGTCAACCCTAGTGAGCCAAACGTTTTCTTTTCGTGAGTAAAAAACTGTTCTGTAGCACAGGGAAACATATTTTTTATGGTGAGCTAAATGTATACCTTTAGTGAGCCAACGACTATATTTAGTGAGCACATAACTCATAAAGGTGAGCTATCGTTTCTCATATGTCACAAATCAAAATTTACATACAACGAATGCAATCCAGTTCAAAAATCTCAAAATTAACTCATCAAAACGCAAAACTAACGAACACAACTTCCAATTCCGAAAACAAAAACAGTGATCGAAAAAACACTATCAAACTTGACGAACAATTCCGGCTTGATGAAGATTCAACATCACTAGCGATGTTAAGATCGAACCCAGCCATTCAATAATTACTGAACACTAAAGCAATTGAAGTAGTGAAGAATAATCGAACAATGGGGAGAATGAAAACCGCTATTTCAAAAAATTGAGGAATATGAATTTTTTTTTTAAGCGTCAGGGCTCGGCAGTTGGAGGACTCAAAACCTCTGTTGGTGGGCCCCGATTGTCCACCCAGCCATTCAAACCCAGCCATTCAATTGTCCACCCGATTGTACGTAATAAATTACCTCAAAATTATAGTAGCTTAATAGGTTGTCTATCATGGTTGGTGTTAGGCATCAACCAAACAATTTCAGTGGAAGCTAAGCGTCCTGCTATTAAACTCTGAAGCTCAATTGGTTTGGCTCACTGGTACGTAACGCCTATACTGTTTGGAACTTTTGTTGTTAGGGAATTGTAGTCCAAAGGTGGTTAGGAAGCAAGTCGGATAATTGTATTACAAAACATTGGTAACGACTCTCAGAGGCTTTATTAATTACACTAAATTGATCCCCACAGTGTCCTATAATTAGTTTGAAAGCGAAACAAAATTCTATTTTTATAGTTTATTTCTAATTACATTTGAACGTCTGCTGACTCAACATTTCACAAGTTAAAGTCTTCAAACACACTATCTTAAATTGCTGAGCAAGACAACTTTCTGTCATTAGTGGAATGTCAATAATGGCCTCCAAGGAAAAACAGCAAAGCAAAAGTGAGTTATTAAGAAAGGAGTTGCAAATTGGGGGTCATTAAGCAGGAAGTAACTCTTGCAACTCCCGTTCCAGTTGACTTGCCTCATATGGTATCTATACCAATCTTGTTTTCAGTTCTTTTCCTCAATCTCAACGTACAATCCTATCTACAGCCAGCACCGGTTTCGGTATTGGGCTTTTGCATGAGTTCTTATGCATTGTCAGGCCGGGTAAATAGGATATGTAGCGGCGTAGTTAAAGTCAATGCTGAAAGGAGGTCATATATTAAATTCAACAGTTTAGGGTGACCAAAACACAAGAAATCAATTAAATTATGGGCACTCCATAATATTATACAGGTCAAAAATAACTTTTGCATAAAACATCCAGAGAACGTGACCCCATTACACCCACTAATAACTTTGTCCCTATGCATATGCCTCGTATGTGGACCCTAATGTGCTTAGGGGATGGCTAACTCTCTTGTGGATTATGAGGGCAACCTAGCTAGGCTCTGTTGAACCTCATATATATGCTTTGGGATGACAATTGCCATTGGCCGAATTAATGCTTTGGAGGGTTGGACTTTATGGCCCCTTAGGATCATCGTACCCTATAGAGCACAGTGGCTGTTGGTTACAACCATTTAATGTAGTTTTAGTCAAGTTATGCTCCACCACATTCTATGGTTACATTACTTGATCTGCTAATTTTGGTGACTTTATTAACTTTTTATGTTTGTTTCATATCCAAGTTAACACCTCCTCTTCAAGGACTTGAAGCCTTTGATTAGTGTCCAATATAGATCTCAAGTGAAAATACGGGACTTTTAAGGGTATAAAGTAAGAGTTAAATTCTTGAAAATGACCTAAAATCCTTATAACAAAGCTTCAAGGACCTAAAATTCTAACAAGCATCCTAAAAGCACCTCTATTAATTTTCTAGCAAAAATATCTGAAAAAAATGAAATATGACCGTTACTAGTATTATTATTGTTGTTGTGTTGAAGGTTGCATCATCATAACTTAGCCACTGTTAAAACAATGACTAACCCATATAACCATTAGAAAAATATATAAAAATTAATAGCAATGTATGTTCATTATTAACTTTTATCTCATAAATTTACACGTCTTATATTTTACAACCACTATCATGTTAATTCTGATAAACAAATAAATAAATAAATAATACCAATGCACTGTTTGATTGTAAATATGCTTACTCGATTCGATATGCTCATCCAACTCTTTTTTTAACCTTCTTATCTATTATTAGTAGTGTGATAATTCGCAGTTAAAGCATACATGTAATTTTTACCTTTCAGATATCAAGCCATGTCAATTTTATGTCTCCATCTATTTGTCGTATCATAAGTTTTATGCCTTGCACTTTACGTAACAGAAATGTTAGGCTTTGTACATGATTCTCAAGACCCATACCCATTTATCTTGCATTGTGAAATGCTCGATCTTTTCATGTTGGAGTCATATCATGAGTTTGTTTTACATGGTGATCTTCAACTCGTCTTCAGCTTAAGGACCCATTTATTGTCTGGATTGGAGAATATCGTCTCCCACTTATTTTTAAAATTATCATGAATCTAAAGACACCATTGATCTAAAGCATTGAGACTAAGGCACATGAGTCATGCCAGCCTACATATGTTATTGTTCGTATTACATCGCTATTTGCTAGGGCTTGTTTCTTGTCAACTTTATCATTATTCGTCAAGCTCATTTGAGCTTCTTTATACTCTTTCTGGCTTCTTCCAACTCTTTATATTTTCTCATAACTCTTTCTCATTTTCAATCAGATTTCTTCCTACTTCTAATTAGTCAACTTCATAAACAAAGGTTGTCTTTATTATTAACTAACATTACATTGATCCTTTTTTTAATCTAGAAATTCCGTTTTGTTTTGTTATGTTCTATAAGAAATATGTAGAAATCTGAATGAAGAAAATGAATTAAGTACTCTAGACAACTTTTGAAGAAATAATAAATTTGTAGAAATTAACATGTGGTGAAAAGACTTTTGCCGAAAAGATAAGACGTTGAGAATGCAATAGTCAAATGCTTTCAATATGCAATCATGTTACATATAGTTTAATTCAAAGGTTGCTTTCTTAGGGTTGGCTTCTCTTTGAGAACAAAACTCAAACGGTTTGAATGGCTTAAAATCCGTTGTAGCATTTTAGACTCTTATGAAATTTGTCTTTTGTATGTCATTGGTTGTTTCCCCCTCCATACCCCTCACCAGTCGCCTTCTCTTTTCTTGTCTTTGTTGTGCAAAATTAATAACGTAATTCATATTTATAGGAATAAGACTGTATAATTTAAAGTTCCATTAATGTGCCCTGCCTTATGAAGGTTAAGGTTGTATTCATCTTGTTTCTCTATCTTGAAAAGGTCCAATCCATATGACCATTGTTGTTGAGGTTAAAAGTCTTAGAAGGGGCATCTCAATAGTGTGTAAAATGTGTTTGACCCCCCCTTTTCCCCACACAGATCTGAATTTTAATATGTTTAGTGTATATTTGAATTTCTACCATTCAAATGTAACTCTGCAATTAATGTCATGAACAATACATTCTACTTGATTAGCAGATGTAGTATACATTGGATTTTTGATTGTGAGATAATTTTACCTGTTTAGTGAAAATTAAGGCTCCGTTTGGTCCTTAGAAAATTTAGTGGAAAGAACAGTTGAAGGGAAAAAAAATATGACGAAAAAAAAAGTTAGGTAGAAAGTGAGTTTTTTTCTCTTATTTGGATTGAGGAAAAAATATAAAAATTTAGATGAGAAATTTGAATGTTGACGAACTACTTGAATCATGTTGATGTCATCTAAGTAATGTGAGATTGGAGGAGGTTTGAATTTTTTCTCAAACTTTCCTCACAATTTTATGAGGAAAATTTTGTCTCTTGTTTCTAATAATTTTTCCACCTAACTTTCCTTAATTTTTTTTTTCTTTGTGATTTTCTCTAAACCAAACAGAAGTAAAAAAAGTAACTTCTCAATTTTTTTTCTTTCCATCAATTTTTCTAAGATCCAAATGGAGCCTAAAAGAAAAATGTTATGGGCTAAATCTCCTCCTCTCCCTTGCGTAGAGGCAAGTGCAAAAATTGACACAAGCAACACAAAAATTTGCACATTTGTGGCCTGTTCATTTTAGCATTTGCTCAACCGCAATTGCTTTTAACTGCTCTCAATCACTTCCAACTACTAACTGTTAATTCCAATAATTCCTAACTGCTCTCAACCGCTCCCAACTACTTTCACCTGCCCTACTCACTTTTACCTGCTTGCAACTGCTCATATTATTTTACAAACACTAATCCAACTGTCCCCAACTGCTCACAACTGTCTCCAACTGTTCGTAACTACACCCAACTGCTTACAACTGCTAACTGCTAATCACAATCACTCACAACTGCTTCTAACTGTTATTTACTCTTTGTAACCGTTGAATTGACGATGCCCTCATACTAATTGGTAATGACTTTATTAACCAAGCCAAATTATACTCGTAGTACCCAAATCATTTGAATTGGATGTGCAATAAATTATTAATGTCATGCTAACTTTTTTTTATTTATTTAGTGCATAGCAAAAGCAATTAGCAGCATTGGCCATGGATTTCGTTCCGTACTCGATATGTTTTCTTACAGTTTATGGTGAAAATGACACTGTCCATCAAAATATGCACGATGGATGGAATCCATTGTCATTGAAAAATTGGACCTCCAACTTTGTCATTACCTATAGGTCCCATGGAATTGTTGTTAGTGATTTTATTTCTCTCTATGGTGATTACAATAAACAATTTTGGGTTGTAATTTGCCCCTGTGCCCTTTGAGTTTTGTTTGCTGTTCCGTTTGTCTACCTATCATGGTTAAATGTATATTCTTAAAACTAATAAGTTTATAACTTATTTACACTTGTATTTATAGGACTGCAACTGTCTTCTTAAACCATAAATTATGATATTGTATACCCTTATATTATTTAATAATTGCTCGGAATAAATTGGTTAAATTAGAATTTTCATAATGTTTTTATTTATTTTGTAGGAACTGGAAATGCTATGAAAAAAATAAATAAACTCGTTCGAACTAGTGCAATAGTTGGATCAGATTGAAGAGGACAAGAAATAAGATAAGAAAGCAGACTCAGGCAAGCTCACAAGCCTGAAGCCTAATGTGTAAAGGCCCCACGGAGGGCGCCCTGTCCTTTCCCCCTTCCTAGTCCATGGGGCTGCACCACTTCCCTTAGGTTTCGTCCAGTTACAAGCCGAGTCTGGTGACCCCCTTTTCTATTCTTCCCCATCCTCTTCTCCCTCTCTCGCGTTGGCCCAAGCTTGTTTCTCCGCCGCAAACCAGTTCTCTCTCTTTTCTTCTCCTTTCTTCCCTCGTTGGGCCAGGCCCAACCAACTATTAAGCCAAACCCGGACGCTGCCCACTTTGCCTTCCTCCATAAGTCGACTTGCCTTCTCTCTTCATTTAACCTATCACGTGCATGGCATGTGATTCCCACTCTCCCCCCGGGCCCTTCTTCTTCCTCGACAGTTTCTTGCCCAAAAACCT